>JARSSU010037188.1:0-13644 GCA_029619165.1 Eurosta solidaginis | reverse complement strand
ATCAAAAAATATTTAAATATCATACCCCAAGATGATTAAAAACGTGCAAATTTAAAAGCATTTTCTGTTCGAAAATTAATGTATCGTCGGGAGAAAAATGTACCATAAATGTGATTATTCTTGAATAATCATTTATGATTACTATTTCGAAACGCTTTTTTATTCATATTTGATATCATTGTAAAATTGAGCTTTAATTGTTTTAGAGTAACATTTGACTCGCTTTTCACAGTAATTTTCTGATCATATTCGTGAACATATTTCAATCGTTTTGGTTGAGATTTTTGAATAATTTTTGAATGCGAATATCATGCATTTATTCTTCATATCCCATTCAAAATAAGATAATACATAATTATCTTATTTCATCAGGGGGAGAAAGCATGCGGAAGTGTCCTATTCGGAGCACAGGTAACTCGCAAACAAACTTACCGATATACACCTGCGACTACAACATCCAACATCAGCTATGATCGTCAATATCTTAAAATAAGATACGATACGGGATGTTGAAGCTGTATCCAGGTATGTCAAGATAGTTTCACTTGCCTGGGGTTCAAATAGCTCACAACCTTTGCATTGTCCAACCATTATTATTTTCTGGGAAGCCGAAGGTGGGGAAATCTTCGGTCACGAGCAGCATTTACATTATTTTTTGTCTTGAAGAATATCTTTTGAATAAATAAAATTTGTATATATTTTTTCTTAGCTTCATTATTGAAAAAAGATGTGTACATATGTGAAAAAAATAAGATTTATTATGAAAAGTAAAATTTTAACAAGTATAAAATTCATTATTCAGTGCACAAAGTATGTTCATAAAAGATTCACAAAGCTGAAATCAAAATGATTATAAATTTTTGATCACCTAAAGTAAATACATTTGATTCAAATATGATTCCAAAATGTGATTGAAAAACTATATTCAGTTTTTTGTTCATCGGAAGGTAAGCATTTTTTATTAATCTTTTTGTTGATTTTTATGAAATAGTAAAATTTAATCATCAAAGGACTTCAAAAATGATTCCAAAAAGTGATCGAAAAATGCTTTTCATTTTTTAATCATTAAAAGTGTTCATATTTGATTATTTCTTTTGTTCAATTGTATGATAACTCATTATTTAGTTAGAAAGAGTAATCAAATTGTATTGATATGTAGGGAAATTCAAAATTTAATCACCTAAATGCTGAGTGGGGGGCTGCCAAAGGCATAACTTTATCTACACTTATGACATTGTTGCGCAGAAAATTAGTACTGCTAAATTTCAGTATGCATTATAGTCAGTTGCAACTGAAATGTGTCTCACCATTTTATCTCTACACTATTCGCCACTTCTATGACCGCGATTTGTTGCAACCGATTCAGCTATAAGTTGTACACTATGACCAACAGAAGTGGATGTCTCCGTTATTAAGCACAACCCTTGTTTAAGCGAGTCTGCAATAATTGTCGCTAGATGGTTCTCCTAAACGTTAGCTAAGTGATGATGAGCATTATTTTTATACACGCAAATGTGGATGTATATATTTGTAAAAAAAACGGCTAGTTTATAAAAGCGGGTTTAACCGATGAGCTAGCTAAACACATACCTCGAAGCTTGTGCCGTAGACGTCTCAATCCTATTGGGCGAGATCAAAAGAAGGCGAGAATTACACATATTCGACTAAGCAGGGAAGGTGTCGAGCCACTTGCTGGGTGCAAAGTATCGAAAATCATGTGCAAGGTTTACATCCTTAGGCTAACAAAGTTGCTCTTGTCATTGAAAAGTGCGAGCTGGAGGAGGAACCATGTAGCACGTTTTGTGTTGTAGCGGTGAAGACACCACCGGTAGTTTGAAGGAGTGTTATCATTGCTAATGGTCCTTTTGCGAATAAAGGTTCGGTACATTCCGGTAACAGTCACATTAAGGTACAAGTCCGACCATCATGCTTTTGCCTGTTTTAGTCAAGTTGTAGGGTGAAATCAAAAATATCGCTCTTCAAATTTGAACAGAAGTTTGGCAGCTATCGCGTCAAAGTTAAATTTCCGCCAAATTAATTTAACAATATTAATTTATTGTACCGAATTTAGGGAAATTCCGCTTATTCCAAACCTTCTTCTAACGTTCGAATCGCTACACTGTTGAATAAATAACTCCAATATTCAATAATGCAAAATTGTCTTTATTAGACTACTTTGAGAGTACTCCACAATAACACTTATTTTCACAACCAATATCGTGCTTAAATCAAAACTGATTACTGACTACTCAGATTGCGCTGCTTATACTCCCTGTTGCCTTGCCTGCATATTTCTCCAAATGTCTAGACGTTTCTCCTTCTAGAATCTCTTGCTTGGTGACCAGCTATATGCGTGTGTATTTGTAGTTTATAGTCCCTCGTATAGCCATATGCGTGTGTATATGTGAGTACT
Source organism: Eurosta solidaginis (assembly GCA_029619165.1). Lineage (NCBI taxonomy): Eukaryota > Metazoa > Arthropoda > Insecta > Diptera > Tephritidae > Eurosta > Eurosta solidaginis. Next base: position 11,231 of record JARSSU010037188.1, on the reverse strand, counting down.
ACTTCGGCTGATGATTACATGTGTTTATGAGTATCTCTCCGTTGCCTTGTATGTAGGTGTGTAGACGATGATTGATTTGTTTACGTACAGTATCGGCTTAGTGATGCTAATATTCGTCACAATATATGCTGCTTGGGATACCCTAATTTGCACACATACATATAAATATACTTAAGTGCATCGGCAATTAATTTAATATTAATTTAATTTTTTAAATTATTATCTATTACAGAAAGAAGGGACTGAAGGCTTTGAAGAAACTTTAACTAGCACAGAATTTGATAAATTTTTGGAAGAGAGAGCGGCAGCTGCAGAAAATCTTCCCACCATAGCGGCTCCCAATGCGAATACCAACAACGCTAATAGCGTCACAGTAGATAATCAAAAGAAATCTGTTAAAAAAGCTGGCGAAGATGATTTACTAATTCTATGAGGGATTATCATCTTCAGTATTCTCACATATAACATGACCACATTTTTTTAAATGTCTACAGCTTGCATTCGCAAATACGAAAATGTATTTATTTTAGTTTTTGTTTGTTTTAATTTAAAGAAAAAATAATTTCAAAATGGGAAATAATATTTGAAAACATCTACTTACTTTGTTATTTAATGTATAGGTATTAATTGTATTAACAGCGATAAAAGAAACGATTTGTAGATAAAATATTTTCTTGCACTTACACCTACAGACATACATACTTCAATTATTTTTGAAAACTGTGTTATTTTAAAGTTAAACGTTTGCATGTATTTTGATTGTATAAATAATTTTAATTATGTATTTGAGTAAATATTTGGGTGTGTAAATGTGTTTTAGAATTTGTAAAATTATTCCATTTCGATAACTCGATCGTCGCCCGCTTGCCAGAAGCATGAATGTGCACAAAATGAAAATGTTGGGAAATCGAGTTTCAAAATTTATTGCTCCCTCAAAATTAGAAGAATTAGTTTCTAATGTAAAAATGTATCTATATAGTATATTCACACTATGCTCTTTCAACTGAGATAAATGCTCTGCTCGCATCCCTTCTATTTTCCGAGATATAGAACATAATTTTTCTGGCACAACAAAAATTTTAAAAACTGATATAATTTTTTTTTGATAACACAGCTATACAAAAAAATTAAAAGTAGTCGGATCAGGTAATGCGACTCATGTTTTCTATACATTTAGCTGCGCTGAATCCAAATACGTTATAAGAATTGGCCGAACTGGTCATGGTATTGCCTTAACCTCAAAACACGTAAAAAATCACTGCAGATTGGGCCAAGCCAAGACCTGCTGGGCCAATTCTGTTTGGTGGATTGGGATTCGGAGCATCACAGTACTTGGGAGGGTGCCGAGGAAACCGTTACTCACTTCCTCTACGAGTGCCCAGCCCTCGCGAATTTCCGGTCCCGAACTCAAGGCAATTATGTGTTGCCGGATTTAAAGCCGGTGTCAAAGTGCCGCATCCAGGACATCATCTTTTGTGTATCTCAACTAGCATATATATCGCATGGGTAGTTTTATAGCTCCCTGGGTAAAATAATTATAAATAAAAAAATCGTTTTTTTTGTTGTTGTTGTTGTAGCGATAAGGTTGCTCCCCGAAGGCTTTGGGGAGTGTTATCGATGTGATGGTCCTTTTCCGGATACAGATCCGGTACGCTCCGGTACCATAGCACCATTAAGGTGCTAGCGCGACCATCTCGGGAACGATTTATGTAGCCACATTAAACCTTCAGGCCATTCCCTCCCTCCCCACCCCCAAGTTCCATGAGGAGCTTGGGGTCGCCAGATCCTCGTCTGTTAGTGAAACAGGATTCGCCGCTGGCTGATAGGTGAGGTTGACAATTGGGTTTGGAGAAGCTATATATTGCGCTGGCAACCTAAAGGGTTGTGCTACACAGCCCCTTGAATCTGGTATTTTAGTCGCCTCTTACCGACAGGCATACCTACCGCGGGTATATTCTGATCCCCTGACCCGCTGGGGTCATACAATTGTATGTGAACCTAGAAAAGTTTTGGGGAGTTACGAGCTCCTATAATAATTTGTGCTCAACCTTCAGGCACGTATACCGGAACATTCGAACATACGAATGTGTGCTGTTCTTACTTTTTTTTTAAAAATTGTTGAGCCATATCAACGAATGTGTCATACAAACAGGAAAATCATTACCTTGTTGCCAGCCACAAACATGAATGTGCTGCATTCATTTTTCAGGCTCAACTTTGTGTGATTAATTTGTACATTCGTGAAAATGGCACTGCAAATTATTGGGGTTTCCATGTGCGTAGGAAGCTCTAGATTTAAGAGAATCTAAAGGGTAATATAACGAGGCCTATAACACAAAATCGGAAAAATTGCACATTCATGCTTCTGGTTAGTGGGCGACGATATATGGGTTATTTAATGTCAAATTGGCAAAAGGTTAGAATTGTGCAGCCCTTAACTTGGGTAAATTGTTGTTAAAATATCGGAATGAATCGTTATTAATTCTAATAAGCATATGTCTTTACGTTTTAGATACAAGAAAAATGTAACCAAGCCAAATGTTATTCGTTTTATCAAATAAGGCCCGGTTTTTCAGTACAATTTAAACTCAGTTTGTCAGTTACACTGCGCTTAAACTTATTCTTTTTCAGTCTACTTTAACTGAAGTTTAAGCTAAGCTTAAGCGGCCGATCTGCCAGGGTTAACCTATCAGTTATTTCCGTTCGTACGAAATGGCGTCGAATATACCCAACAAGCATTTGGGCTTGAGTACCATTAGAGCTCATGTTGATAACTAGGCATACTTCTAAAATCTCAAGAGTTGTTTCGAAATAGTGGCTCAACTCGAAAATCATAGCGTACTCAGCAAAAGAGGGAATATTTTATAAAGCAAAATATGCTATTACTTAAGTTGAAAAAATGTAATTAACAACTTTGTTCTCTAACTGGACTCAAATCTTAATTCCATGGAGTTGATGTTGGATCTTCGGTGTGGTAGGCGGAGCACGCTACCATCACACCACGGCGGCCGCTTATATAATTTATTCTTGATTAATCACGCTTCATTACTGCTATCAACCAGGTGTTTATTTCTCACAATAAACAGCTGTTTGTTTTGGAGATTTTTTTCAACTCCACCTCAACCCGATATATAATGTAAGATATCAACAGGAGAAATGGGTTGAATATTCATATGAGAACTGTACATTTCTCAAAATCTCTCGAAATTATGATATTAATTGGAAAATATTAATGACGTTGGAGATCAACTGGAAAACTTTTAATTTTACAAAATTTCTCAAAGGTTGAATAGTGACTGGAGAATGAAGTTGGATATCAACTAGAGAACTATCTGGTTCAAGAATAAATAAATAATAATGTTGGATATCACTTCCGGAACTAGATATATTTCGCCAGCGAATTTTTTTCCATGTTTGTTGTGTAAACAAAGTCCAGCTGTTGCCGTATCTACAAATTATCTAGATAATAAAAAAACCAATGTTGCCGCACAAAACAGCATACCCCAAAGGCGGCCTTAAACTGTGACTGAAAAACTGCTCAGTAGTTTAACTGGAGTTTAAATTTGACTAGATTTTAAGCAAACTTAGTTTAAGCTTAGCTTTACCAACTACTGTTAAACCGGGCCTTATTGTCACTGATATTCGCAAAAGGAAGTCCCAGGAAACTTGCAGTTTCAATAGGGTTAGGCCAAAGAGACATTACAATTGAGAATATGGTTGGTGTCATATGGTGAAACTTTACATGCGGGACTTATATAATATGTTGTTGTTGATTTCAGATAAGTGATTGTTTAACCTATCAAAGTCTCTGGATCAAAGTTGTGCCACAGAGACGCGCATCCTTCTATCAAGTCTGCTTTCCTAAATATATTGTTACAACTCTAATTTAAAGCAGGAGATCTCTTTTGCTCCCGCTGTATTAAGAGGTTGCTCGTAAAACACACGTCTATTAAAAAATTTAAAAATATATGATTTATTTTTTTATGTTAACTTCTTACGCGGAAAATTGTAACAAAATATGTTCCGCTACATAATGGTAAGTTTTAGCTAAATTCAAAATTTGAATACTAGGTGTACGAGAAAAAATTTGCTCTTCACTGTTCTGTAATTACTTAACGTTTTCGTTAACCTCTTTACTAGTTTCCACGATATTCAATAAATATGGTTAAAACTGATCAAATAATAAAATTTTGCATTTTGAAAAATTTAACTTTTGAAATTCTGTTATGCGTATATTTCTTTTTTCTCGAAACTTTAAATAATAAGCGCAAAATTTTAACAGAAAATACAGCCAAATGGCTCAGAGTCTATTCCAAGTATTGGCTGATTTGACATGGAATTATCCTTAAATATACATACAAGTAACCAAATCTTAAAGTTAAAACGCTGTACATATGTGTAAATTTTTATAGGATATGTAGGGACTTAAAATTCTATAACTTTGTAATTCGCGTCAAAAATACTAATCTCAAATACAAAAAAAAATATAAAAATAAAATTAAATTTTAAACATTTGTAAAATGACATTTCTGCAAAATTTTCAATGTATAAAAAATTTAAATAAAGGTATTTGGTGTATTTCACTAAATGACACTCGGAAATGCAGAAACACAACACATAAATTTTATCCGCAGACTACCGAACTGTATTTCTAACTTTACACTATTACCTCTGTTTCAGACGAAGGTATAACGAATTTTCAGATGTAAAATTTCCCAAGAGAAAAGTTGGTCATTGAATCAGTTTGGTTCAAATTTTTAAATATAGTAACCAAACAATTTTGAAACAAAATATATTATATTTCAAAAACTTATGCAAATCCGTAATTGTAGTAGATCAAAATGAAGTCGAAGTGTTTCAACGCTTTCGTTTTAAAGCTAATACAGTGCTATTTGCGTGTATGACACAATTCATTTAAATCGTATTTTTTATGTATTTGTTAATATCTATGTTTTTTGATCATTTGTATTTTAGCTTTGATGTATAACTATACGGCCAGCTCAGAGCAAAAACGGCGATGTTGTTATAAACATTTTACTACGAGTTTCGGAAAGTTTTAAATTATTCCACGTCACTGCACTTTTCGTACTATCTATTACATTTTTTTAGATTCAACTCGACTTCACCCTGTTAGATGTGGTGAATATAAAAGATGTTCGTTTTGATACTAGAGCATGGAGTTTACAGCACAGCTGGAATTCGATTTTAATCGATTCAATCGATCTTTTTTTAAGAAATGAATCGATTTCGTTTTAGAATCGTTCGATTTTTTAGCCTTCGGAGTTTGGATCATCTAAGAGGCGTCACTCGATACTTTTGTTGTGCCAAAGCAAATTAATCGATGTTTTCTCAAGGCAGTCCTTGGTTTTTTTGTCAGATGTATTTATAAAAACGCCTTCTATACATTTTCGTGGGGTATTTGTGTTTATTTTATTGATTGTATTAAATTAATTAATTAATTCTCTTTCCAAAAATCGTAATTATGCAAAGTCACTTTACCACATAAATATATAGGATTCAGTTAAAAAAACTAAACAAAACTTTCTTGAGAATCACATTCGACATGACAGGGTTGCTTTGGCAACAACAAAGTATCGAGTGACGCCTCTTAACAAATATCTATACTCTGTCGACGAAGCTGGTCCTTTCAATGCTACGAAGAGTGCAACAACTTCATCTTCAGCATTCCAGTTGTTCACTGCTGGGGTCTTCTCAATTGTAGCTTAAAGACCTGGAAAGGAACAGAACCGTCAAAGGATGGTGTTTTTTACCTTTGGATTACTCGTTGAAACTGCTGGGCGATTAGTTGCAACTCCTGTATACGATCCTTCAAAGCATCGATTTCGGCCTCCATTTTATCTTGTCGTTCACTAAAAGCCTCCAGCTGCGATGAGACTTTTGTTTCCTGTGCCTCCAGCTTCGGTGAGATACGCTCTTCCTGTGCTTCGAGTTGTAATGCTATGCGTGCCTCTTGCTCTTTTAATTGTTCTGCAATTTGTGACGCCATATGTGTTTTCTGTTCAACCAATTGTGCTCAATCTTCGATGTGATGCGTGTCTCCTGCGATTCCATTTTGGATGTTAAACGTGTCTCCTGCGATTCCAGCTGAGATGCCACTGTCGATGTTTGAGCAGATATTGCAGCCAAAATCGTGTTCAAGTCTGTGCTCGTAAATGTCTGCGATGTTTAATTTTTCTGTTCAATTTTTGTTGCCTCCTCGCCATCAAAAGGAAAGACATACTCTTCCACGTTAATTCCTCTAATTCCATTGCCCTTCGTAGTCGTGCCTGAAGTTCGAGTTTATTGCCGGTTGTATTCAATCCACGGGCTCTCCAACTCCTTCAGTTGCTGGATCTTCAATTCACTAAACTTTGCCATGTCCTTGTTGTATTCCGAATCTTCGGAATTTATTCAACAATTCCTCGTCTGACACCAATTGTAACGAATTTACTGCAAATCCTCTTATTTGCCCCTCTGCTAACGGTCGAATCACTAAACTGTTGAATAAATAACTCTACTTTTCAATAATGCAAAATGGTCTTTATTAAAGTACTTCACAATAAATAACTCTACTATTGTCCGACAGATTGCGTGCTTAATCAAAACTGATTGTAGCGCCTCTACCGTTGGTGCTTTATACTCTGTGACTTCCTCGTGGCATCTTCTAAGCGCTTCCAGAATTTACTTAGTTACCGCCATATAATTATAACTACGGATGCACGTATATAGCTTCTCATATGTGTGTATTTGTGAGCGACACTTCACAATTACAATTGCATACTTTTGGGAGCATCTCAGATATCTGCATGTGTTTGTGCATCTCTTCTCTGCTGCGTGTACGTACATATGTGTAGACATCAGGCATGCTTAACCAACGAAACGATATCATTTCGTTACGATAATCAACGTTAATAAACGAAACGAACTCATTTCGTTTCGTTTATTAACGTTAAGATCGTCAATTAACGAAATGATTTCGTTTCGTTTTCTGCCATATCAAAACGAAATCAAATCGTTTATGTGATTATTAATTCAAACTATGCTGGCAAAGCTGATGATGGCGGACTGTCATTAAAGGTGAAAGCATTAGCCAAGCTGATTGCAACTTTTCTCTTGAATCTTGACAGTACGAACATTTCTCAGAGTATTTTTGACATTACCACCAACGAATTACACAAACAAATACATAGAGTTGTGTGTGTATGGCGCTCGTTGTTGCCACCTTACGGCTTCACCATGGCTGTAGCATGCCAGACACAATTCAAACATAAAGTTATCACGTTTTTGTTAACGTTTTTAACGTTAACGAAAGCTTTTCGTTTCGGTTAAAAACGAGATACAATTATTTTGATAATTTCTTTATCGATAATATTTCGAAGTGTTTCAACGGAAACGGTGGAAATTTTTTGATAAACGATTAGCTTAACGTTAAGGTGCATTCCTGGTAGGACATAATGATTTATTCGTTTATGTAGCTACATGATTGATTTATGGATGTGCATACAGTCACTGCTTAGCATCGGCTTAGAGATGGCAGTACCCCTTAGTGTTGCTAATATATATATTTGTTGTAAATTTTTATAAATTTAGCTTTATTGGCGCGTATTCACAGACCAAATAAAATAGTGTTTAAATTTTCAAAAAGCTCGACTTTTTTAAAAAACCATGAACTATGACTGTACATTATGATGATGGCTCTGAGTAAAAGGAGAAATGTGAAGAAATTTATCATCACTGACAATTGACGCTTGCCGCCTAGGAGATTTTGGCATTGCAGTTGCGCTAGTCAGCCTAGCTATCCCGGCTTCAACATAACTTGCGAGCACCAAGGGAGAACCAGTCTTCTTGGCGGAGGTCTTCCACGTAGTCTGTTTCTAAATACGGATGCCGATAGAACACTTCCTGTGCCGAAACTTCATGGATCCGCATAACAAGACCTATCGGCTGGTTCGACGGAGATAACCATAAGTCATCGGCACGACTTTTCTCTGAAAAGGGTATGCCATTGACTCTCGATACCGCAGCTATTATGAGTGAGGAATAGTGGGTTATAGCCAAAAGTTGTTTTCCTTGTGATTCTAAACTAAAATTTCAGAGTAGGCATAATTAACTGAAGAAATATCTGCGCACAAAATTGCAATATCTGGAAAAACACATAAAGCATGATATTTAGGTATTGAATACACTATCAATCTCATTCGATCGGAGGAAACAGTGAATTACCCTATGGTACTCCTTGATGTTGCCAAAGAGCCTCAGTCAACGAAACGGTAAAGAAACTGCGAGCTTTTTAGCGGTATAACCTTGGTAAACAATTGAGCAGCAATCAACTATTTTCAGCTCGATTAATCGATTTTTTTTGAGAACCGAATCGAAAAAATGATCTCCAAAAAATCTAATCGAATCCAGCTCTAGTTACCAGTTAAACTGATAGGCGCAAAGTCTTAAGGGGTCCATTACTGATACTTAGCGTAGACTTGGCGTAAACTTGTTAATTTGTATGACAAAATGTCAAAATGAAATGGAAACAAACAAATAGCATCTCAAAATGTAAACGTCACTTAGAACTTACATAGAAAATCAAAAATTCAACAGACTTCTAAGTTGTTATGTAACGCATTTTCGATGGAAGCAGTAAGGAAGGCGGTCGGCATGATTGTGTTGGTGCACAGTGGCTAGTCATGTGTCGGCTGGGGCGGGTCCTTGCCAACCTACTGTGTTCCTGCGCCATGATCAGAAAAAAGTTCCTATCATGCCTGACAAACCAGCAGCCTGTCAAATTTAAAATAAACTGACAGACGCTCAGAAGAGGACGACAGAGACGACTCAAAAACGCTTATAATTCAAAACACACAACACCGGCCGAACCGGATAGTCACGGACAGACGACGTTACATTCAACAAAAAATGTTAAACTTCATCAACGCAGATCGAACGTTGACACAGGCGTGTACATACGCTGTACTGAAAATCAAAATCAAAAGAAACGCTGAAAAATTAAAAGAAAAGAAAGGGAAAAAGGGCCGAATATATACCCCGAATATAGAGGGGCCGCCGCCACGCGGGTTTGGTGTTGCGACGCCCGGTGCTATTGCCTCACACCCTCAAAATCCATGGCCACCGACAGCACTTAAAATTTCGGTGGCCCCTGACCGGTTTCCCTAAGGCCTTTCAAATAAATGCGACGACGCCAGCATATTTCCCATTTTAATATAATATTAGTTATTGATAATTCTAGTCTATTAACGTATGTAAGCAACAAAAAAAATAACATAATGCAGGTCTTAACGACGGTGGCTACAGCATGTTGAAATACGAAAGCTAGCTTACACTACTATGAAAATGTAGGTAAGTGTGCATAAGTGAGAGAGAGATGATCCAACAGATCAACTTATTGGCCAGCTGATTATTTTAATTCGACACGAAAACTCAATATGAATACTGAAGTCTGACTAAATGCGTGTTCTGTCGGTGGTTCTTTTCTTTTCTCGTACTTTGCTCGTAAATATTTAAATTATACAATATTACAAGAATTTGGTCGAATACCTCATTCACATAAACATTTTCATTTTAGGGACTATAAAGTTTGGATACACAATTCTGATAATTGGGGCTCTCTTACAAAATTATATGTTGTTGTCAGTAGAACTTATTTTTGAGTGTCACAAACTATCAAATTGGTATAATGGCTCAGTACGACGAGAGAGAATATGTCAATATGTGCTAAGAAAATTGTTAAAAAGCAGCAATAAAGAATCAAATTGTGATAGTACTACGTATTATATGCAGTATATTATTTTCTTCTGGTTGTTCGAACGATATGCAGCAGCACATATTGACTCATATGTATATATATATCTCATCTATAGATTGCTATTTGTATGATATAAGAAAAAAGTTCTAAATCTTTAGCCTAATCGTGCACTAATGACCAATGGCTGCGGTCGCAATATTTTTTTCTAACAATTTATGCTTGATGCTCCAAAAATGGTATCGCTTAAAACGTTCACGTGATGAAGACGGCGGTATTAGAAATAAAATCTATAGAGCTCACTTCATCATTTTAAAGCAAGAAAAATAATATCATTAAAATGAAACAAAAGGAAATGTTGCTCCTTGTTGTATAGCTAACAATTTCGAGTATTCATGTTTTAGTGCCGTTCTTCCGAATCCGTATCGGAATCACTAACACCTCCTCACTAAGTGGGCTGTGCCAACGCCGACCTACTTCACTAGATATTATAACGTTGCGATTGTGTGCAACACGACACCACCTTGAATAAAGTTATTCCCACTTGTTTGTTTTCTTTAGTTGGCCGCAATTCCTAGGCAGGTCTATTTGGTTCTTCCACAATGCGTTTGAATACGTGACAGCCGGCTAGGGTGGTTGGGCCCCCCCCCCCCCCTGATTCGTAATATAAGTGGGGATGTGCAGTAATATGCACTGTTTCATTTAACAGGAACGTAAGTGACAGTTTCCCAAGTTCAAGTCAAGTCTATGCTAAAGTGTCAGTAATGAGCCTTTAGTCAAAATAAAATAGGTTTTTAAATTACTTGCATCCTCTTTTGACATAATTTTCTTTTGAGCTATCTCTCAAGAAAGTGCCAACTAAAATATAAAACCTATTTATTTGATTATGACCTCTATGCGCCATAGTGTAGTTCTTAGTAGGCCTGACAAGCACAGTGTATTATTTATAGAAATTAAAACCATATTGTAAAAAAATAATTTTTCCTATCTTTTAATTTGTTTCAAAGCAACATTACGAGTCAACAAATCTTTTTACCTTTCCATTTAAAGTGGATAAGCATAAACGGTCAGAGAATAATTATGTTAACTTTAGTATATTGGCGTCTAGTCTATTCAAAATAGAATAGGTTTTATTTTAGTTGCAGCTTTCTTGGCAGCTAGCTCAAAAAAAAGTTTATTGTCAAAAAGCGCGATACAAATTTAAAACCTCTTATGTTGACTATGACTCATGGCCATTAAAATTTTTAGACTGTATTTCAACAATTAAGGGATTATGGCCACCTTTTCAAGAGGTTTCTAGCGGCAATTCATAGCTTCTTCATCCACGAATTGTCAACTCATTGACCCGTGACGAATTCCGTTCCTTTAATAGGCAAGGACTTTGGCAATCACAAGTCCTTCATGGAAGGAATAATCGTGGGGGGTTAAATTTTTTTATTTTTTTTTTAAAAAAATAAAACCCGGGCTTTCTCGAGAATGT
>JARSSU010037187.1:0-24057 GCA_029619165.1 Eurosta solidaginis | reverse complement strand
GCCACTTTTTTTAAGTGTTAACTTTATATTTATTTATTTATTTATTTAAAGTCGACGCAAACACAAAGCGGTCGACTATTATTGTAATAGACAGATATATATGTACAATACAGAGCCATTCTTAAAATTAAAAAATTCAAAAAAGGTACATAGAAAATTTGTATGTTATAAACATTTGACATCGCATTGTATAAGAAAAAATAAAATTAAAATGTCAGGCTAAACATAAGAGTATAGCAGTATGTAAAGCAGCAAACGAACATTCAAAGCCAATGCAGTTATACAAATCATTGTACCGCGAGCACCAATGGCGCAGGGGACTGTTTCTAGCAAAATTTTGCCGGCATAGAGGTAAATGAAAAGGCACAAAATGTCTGGACGCCCTAGCAGGAACCGCAAAATTTAGTTGACTGATTAGGTCAGGGGAGTCAATCACACCAATGATGAGCTTGTGAATGAACATAACGCCAAGTAATACTCTACGATTCTCTAGAGATGGCAAATTAATTAGAAGAAGTCTATTCCTGTATGGTGGAAGATGAGTACTTGATTCCCAGTTGAGACCTCGTAATGCAAAAATTAAAAACCGTCTCTGGACCGACTCAATCCGATCAACATGGATTTGATAGATCGGAGACCAGACACATGAACAGTACTCGAGAATAGGACGTATTTCTCTGTTTTCTTTGTGAAATAAGGGTCATCAAACTCTTTAGTCCAACGTTTGATAAAACTTAATACACCAGTTGCTTTGTTTATAGCGGTTGAAATATGTGTGGTAAAACTTAATTTCGGATCAAAAATAACTCCTAGATCAGTTACAATAGATATCCGCTCCAAGGGGTCGCCGTTAAGTGTATAAGATGATAGGACCGGCTTCACACGGTGAAAAGTCATTTGCTTACATTTAGAGTAATTCAAAGAAAGTAAATTTGCAGTACACCAGCTTTGAAATGAGTCAAGATCGGCCTGCAGCTGATTAAAACAGAACAAGTTCGAAGGCAGATATGTGTAACAAAGTTTTACATCATCTGCATACATAAAAACTCTAGAATGTAATATAACCTTTGGTAAGTCGTTAATGAACAGGTTAAAGAGTAATGGACCCAAATGGCTACCCTGGGGCACGCCAGAAGTTACATCAAACGACTTTGAAAGATTGTTGTTAAAGAAGACTCGCTGAGTCCTATTTTCAAGATAACTTGAAATCCAACTTAATAAAGGCGCTGGAAAACCCAGAAGATCAAGTTTGGTTACTAAGAGCTCGTGATTAACAGAGTCAAATGCTTTACTAAAGTCGGTGTAAATTACATCTGTTTGTTTGCAAACTAAATTATATATTATTATTATTTTATTGTCTCGAAAATCAGGTCATTGTACTAATTTTGAGATTAGTATTGCTTTTTTCTTCTATATTGCCGATATGGTACAAGTTTTTTTGTGTTGGAATTATATAAAATTTTTTCATTTTCACTTTTTGCTAGTTACATACATAAGATAGTATATTTGGTATTTTAAACTATAAAATTGGGGACCTATGCGAAATACTAACAAAGGACTATGATGATACATCCTTTTCTTATGCAGGGGATCGTACATATCTTACAATATAGTTATATAAGAGAACATGATTTCGCTGACAAAAAACCTGATAAAACATCATCTCACGCGAGACCCGCTTGGCCAAGAACAGACTGAGACTATTTTCTTTATAGCAACGCTGACATGTAAGAATTATATTCATAACTGGTCTCTAATGTGGTTAACGTGCCACTCGATATTTTCTAAAATATAGTCGCGACAAATTTTTTTGTTCCACGGATAAATTACCGCAAATTCACGTAATAGTATATTGTTTTCCACGTAAAAGTTGTCTTGCCAACTTCAGAGAGGTTCATCGGTGTCAATTTCGCTCTCAAATTTGACAAGGGATGACGGAAAATCGCCCCAATATTACATACATCAATTATCCATCGGAAAATCAACAAAACGTAATGTGTCGAATCGAATTTTAAATAAACAAATTAAACTCCACAACTGATCCTCGTTCGTACACACAAGAAAATAAAGCGCAGTGTTAACACTTTTCCCACATGTTTCGCTTTTATATTTTATAAATTTGTATGTGTGCATTCACTGTGTGCAGGTTTGGCGTTTTAAAACTCGCATAACTCCGTTGTTTTTGGTAATAACACTTTCAAATTTTTAACGAAGGCTAGACTTCGCCAAGTCGTTGAAGTTCAACCACTACATACGTCGATATATATTTTCGCTTTCTATCATTTCCTTTCCTTTCATCTCCTTTTCTCCTTTACTTTCCTTTCCTTTCTTTTTCTTTCCCTTCCTATCCTTTTCTTTTATTTCCTTTCCTTTATTTATTTTATTTGATTTTTCGTTTTAATTTATTTTAATTTATTTCAATTGGTTTTTTGTTTTATTTTATTTTGTGTTATATTCTTTTTTTTAGTTCATTTTGCTTTACTTCATTTTATTTTTATTTATTTTATTCCATTTTATTTTGTTTTGTTTTATTTTATTTTATTTTATTTTATGTTATTTTATTATAATTTAATTTTTTATTTTTATTTTATTTTTTTTATTTTTTTTTATTTCATTTCATTTTATTTTATTACAAAGTAGTATACAACAATATTGCAATCAACAAAGTCAATAAATACTGCGACCAATGAACGTGTAACTAAAGAGAACCACCAACAGAACGAATAGTGGGAAACATTAAAGCATCAAATCGCGGGTAGGTAATTCACCATTGGGGAAAATGTGGCATGAAATTTGTCAATTCCAACGCTAGGAAAAATATTATTTTGATATAATAAACACAATTTAACTATTTTTTAACGTTTTCAATAACTTTTTTTGTAAAATTTTAAACGAAAACAACGCGTTTTTTTGCTAATCTTCAAGTAGGTAATGTGGTGAATTACCTACCACCAGTCTGCGTTGGTTATTCTCTATAAATTTACGGCTCTGCTCCGACTTGAATATTCTCGTTTGTTTTTGTAAACACTTCGAATATCAGCAAAAAAGTACACATTACCAAACATTTACTCACATTTTTCGTGCAGTCGCGCTATACTTCCAACAAAACCTCTATGTACACACTCTTCGTTCATTTCTCGCGAGATCAAATCTGAGTTCGTTTGCATGAGGTCTGCTGGTTTTCTCAACACAACAACATCAAACACACGTGGCGTCGGTAATATGAGTGTAAGATATCGTAGTTTAAATACGTGTCTGGCATTTGTATGGTGTAATTTTACATTACATTTAGCGCGATGTTAACGTTTTTTGAAGTTTGTTTTAAAAGCATACGACTTGAGAAGCCCATTTATCGATACAACTTAACGTATATAAGCATATATTGTTGTCTGAAAAAATCATAGAGATCGGTTATATATATAGTATATATCTCATACAACCGATTGTTCAGATAAGAAACTGCGCAATTTCTTCCCCATTTTAACAGCTAGAAGCTTCAAATTTCACCAAACGCTTACGTGTGTAGTACATATTGTTGTCTGAAAAAATCATTGAGATCGGTATATATAGTATATATCTCATACAACCGATTGTTCAGATAAGAAACTTTTCGCAATTTCTACCCGATTTTAACAGCTATAAGCTTCAACTTTCACCGATTGCTTACGTATATAGTATGTATTGTTGTGTCAAAAAATCATAGAGATCGGTGATATATATAGTATAAATCTCATACAACCGATTGTTCAGATAAGAAACTTTGCGCAATTTCTGCCCCGTCTTAACAGCTAGAAGCTTCAAATTTCACAAAATGCTTACGTATATAGCATATATTGTTGTCTGAAAAAATCATAGAGATCGGTGGTATATATATTATATACATACTTCATATAAACTGTCATTTTTGGCCCTTTTTTACGGCTAGAAGCTTCAAAATTCATCAAATTTCATCAAATAGTTACGTTTACGTCATATATTGTTGAAATACGTGATTCGTAGTCATAGTTTTTACACGGAGACCACAAAAAACCGAAACTTTGCATCCTCACACAAAGTACCTACCTATTTTTTATTTTATATTTATCTTAAAAATCGTTTAGGTATGTAGATCTGTTCACTAGATATTTCTTATCTTATACATCCGATTATTCGGAGATTACGAACGGGATAAGATTATTGTTCAGCCCCATTCATGAAAGGTATGAAGTCTTCGGCATAGCCGAAGACAGTCCCGTCCTTACTTGTTTATTTTATATTTATCTTAAAAATCGTTTAGGTATGTAGATCTGTTCACTAGATATTTCTTATCTTATACATGCGATTATTCGGAGATTACGAACGGGATAAGATTATTGTTCAGCCCCATTCATGAAAGGTATGAAGTCTTCGGCATAGCCGAAGACAGTCCCGTCCTTACTTGTTTATTTTATATTTATCTTAAAAATCGTTTAGGTATGTAGATCTGTTCACTAGATATTTCTTATCTTATACATCCGATTATTCGGAGATTACGAACGGGATAAGATTATTGTTCAGCCCCATTCATGAAAGGTATGAAGTCTTCGGCATAGCCGAAGACAGTCCCGTCCTTACTTGTTTTAAATTAAATTCACTCCGATAATTCTTTCCGACACAATTCCTCTTTAGTACTTTGGCATATGATCCTCTGTGGGTGCTCCATGGAGTACTACAGTGAAAGTACTTTGGAAAGTACTCTCACGTATGTACTCTATGGAATACTCACAAACAAAGCGAGAGTGGGATCACCTACTCCTCTCCTAGGACATCGCAATGTTAATTGGAGCACATTTTTTGTATGAATACAGATTAGTTTTGGAACACTCCTATACTCCCAAAGGAGTATTCCTTACACTATTTATGGAGTACTCGCGTTTTTTGAAGGGGAATCGAATCACAATTCTATTAAATGAAATAATTAAATTTTACTTTTCATACAAGGCCTTTTGCTTCATTAAGCGAACATCTCTCAGCAGCCCCAAAAAAATATTTCGTTTTTACAAAAAATAGTTAAAATGGAAATCAGCCGTTTCCTTCTTAACTATGAGTACAATGAAAACAAAATGCATGCGCAACTACACATAAATGTTGCACCTAATATGTGCCTATTTATAATATGTGCCTATTTTTTAAAAGCCATATTACCTTTTGCACGAAATGCAGCGAAAATTTAATTTTGAATTTTTTCGTGTTTTTCTATATTTCGTAAATTATTAAAAATAATTTATTTTTGATTGTCATTTGTTATATTGGCAATAAAATTCGAAGCACCAAGCAAAGCCGACTGGATTTTTCACTCGACTAGGCATTCAATAAAGCAATAATGAGATAATTAAGAATTTGTATTTTGTATGGAAGATTGAGTTCAATTAGGGCTTTAATGTAGAAAACTTGACTAATTATTTCATTAAACCTCTGTTTGAAATTGGAATAAGATCATATTTAACAAATGAAAATTAGAAAATGCTTTAAAAATGTTTTCATACAGTAAGCAATATAGGGCAATCCCCGCTTAGCAACAACAACTACAATGAATAGTTCATCGGACTTGCAGATCCCGTTCGGAGTCGGAGTAAAGCATGTAGATCAGGCAATTTAAAAAGCAGACTTTGCGCCAAATTAAGGTTCTGTGTTTTTGTCATCACTGTGAATTGCAAATAAAGCTTCGAAGTAAAGCAATTAAAGTTACACTCTTTTTTGATTTGCAACTACAAAAAAATGTAAAATTAACGAAAATGACTAATTCTTATGTATGTACATATGTACATACATATGTAAGTGGTTGTATCTTGGAGAAATCGAGCTCAAGTATTTGTTTAAAAGTTTTTAGATATTCAAGCGGATGTATATATATATATATACAAACCATATGTATGTACATACACACGTGATTGTAACAGCGAACCGATTCAAACAACTTTTTATATAAAAATTTTATTATGTATGAATGTACCAGCAGTATCAATATCGGAATCACGTTGTCTTTTATGTCCCGAAATCTCGGTATTAGTGGACCTGAGTTCGGGCATACTTTTCAATGTCCAACTGATCTAGCAATACCTACTCTGGTTCAAATCGCGCTTCCAGCAGTAAAGGTGGTGAAGAAATTTGCAATATACAGTCGAAACAGATGTCGCCTTGGCCGTGGTGATTTGGTGTTGTTTCAATTTTTCCCAAAATATTTTTTAATTAAAAATGTGTTATACATTAAGCAATAGGCCATAATGTAAAAAAAATTATTTTCCCGCCACATTCGTTTCTTCAATTGCAAGGTGTTGAAATTAAAACGGTTACTGGATGCGTGGAAAATACGTGAAAATTACTAACCACATTTTTGAAAATGGTAATTGTAAAGGAGGGCTACCGAGGTTTTACCGATACCTTATTTACTCAATGTTTATTGGTATTAGTGAGTACAAAATTTATATCATAGTGTTGGTAGTTTCGGTAGCCGATGTTTGCAGGCTGTGGTACCGCTCTTTTAATTCTCCTAGGTTTCGTTCCTAAATTGAAGCTTGCTGATCAGTGAGAAAAATGTGTGGTTCTTATTTTTATACAAGGGGGAGGGGGTGAACCTTCTATGGCTTGGTCAAATAAAAGCTTTTGAGAGGTAAAGCGGCACGAGCAACACTACGGACTCATTCAGTCTATGTGAGGTGTGAGGACCAGCCAGTTCAACCTAAGTGCCACGAGCACCGTTTGCGGATTAGAAAGAGATACTGCCAACGTCAATCACCTGTAGTAATTGTATCATGGCAATAGCCCACTCCCCGTTTAACAAAAACAAATAAAATTAATGGTTATTTTTTATAAATTAACTCAGAGACTATTAACTTTCATATACAAAACGCATGATCGGTATCGGAAAGCTTAAAAATCGGAGAATTATCATCCCTAGAACTCTTTTATATAAGTAAGATTGATATATTTAAATATTCTTACGAGCGTGAATAAATCAAAAAAGGTGATTCTCAATGAAGATCTCATAAGTATGTAAGTATTTGAGGTGACTGAGAACTTTTGTGAAAGTCTGCGTATCTGTTGAAGCTAGGAAGAGTTGTATACATGCGCGAATCGTATCTGGTAAACTTGGAAATCATTACTAGTTCGCCTTTAATCTCTTTTACATGTTTTCAATTGGCGAATTTAACATGCCGACATAATAGCTTTTCTACAGTTCTGAGCTAGTGAAAGACTATCTATTAGTGAAGCAGTTCTTACTTGTAACTTTGGGTGTAGTTCGAACGACAAATTTATTCAATAGTTATTGACTTCCACGGTGGTGCAGTGGTAGCGTATCCGCCTACCACCCCGAGGGTCCTGGATTCAACTTCCGGGCAAGGTAACATCAAAAATTTAGAATCAAGTTTTTTTTTAATTAGAAAACTTTTTTCTAATGGGAGTCGCTCCTCGAGTGTATTTCTGCCATGAAAGAAAAAATGCATCTGCCTGGCAGATGCCGCTCGGAGTAAGCATAAGTAAGTAGATCCCGTTCAGCCAATTTGTAGGGAAAATTAAAGAGAACACGATGGAAATTGGAAAAGGAGCTCGGCCCAAATCTCCTCGGAGGTAAATCGCGCCAACTATTTATTTTTTTAATTAGTTACTGGCTTTCCTACAGGGCATTTCGAATGTACTTAGTCATGAAACCTCTATTTCGGCGTTATTACTTTACGCGACTCTCCCCTATTTTTACTGAATGAAATTTTGAACAGGTAAAGTGACACTTTTTACTTCTCTTCCTTCTAATTTTTGTTCCAATTTCGCTCACCCTCGGTCTCGCTTTCAGGCATCCTGCTCCCGCTACCTCCCTTTCTGCTTTTTATCTTTCCCATCTAACGCTTTCGTCTTGTATAGTTTCGGAAAACACCTCGCGCATATAATGTTACATGCGATTTTTAAATATATGAATGATAGAAGATGGAAATGTACTTATACTTATATTGAAACCTCTTCTTTCTAAGCTTAAAGAACTCCAGAGTTCGAATTTTCCAGAGTGGATAATTTCAGTGACCGAAATTGTGTACATGTACTATGTTGCTTGCATATGAGTCCTATTTATTATCGGCATCTCGACCTGCGTAGGGCAATTTTAGAATTTCCTTATTTGATATTTATGCAATCACACAACTCCGCATAAAATTAAAATATATTTTTAGAACGAAATCGAAGTACTTATGTACCAGCAAAGCCTACGCAACCAAAACATCAACGATGATTATATGGATAGAGAAGTTGCTAATAATAAACTATCCATTTCAGTCTAAAAAACAATTTATTTATTTAATTAAATAAGAGCTTTAAATAGATTATGAAATAAAAATTAGATTTACAGGAGAAACCTCTCGAAAATGTGTAAATTCCCCTTTTTTGTTTTAAGTAGGTAGAGTCTGTATATATTATTTTTCTTCTTTCAGCGATAAAGGCACTGCTCAATGGTGTTAGCGAGTATGATTGATGATGATGGTCCTTTGTCGGATATTGGTTCGGTACGTTCCAGAAATTAGACTAGTCGACCATCTCGGGAACGATTTTATATGACCACGCCAACTCTACAAGATCTGTGGATTTTAGTCACTTCTTACGAATGGCATGCCTACCGCGTGAATATCCTGAGCCCCTAAACCCGCTGGGTTAGTCGTATTTTCTTTATTTTTAGCTGTATAAAATGTTTGCTATCACTATGCCCTAATGAGCCCACTAGTGAAACCACCCGTTTATAATGACAATAGACCGATTCTAGTTCAAAAACCCACCATGTTATTTAACAATACTTTGTGATGGCTCCAACGAAAACAAGAATATTTCATAATTAAATGGACGGCTAAATCGTTATTCGCGTTGAAAACCAGAACATTTCGTTATCTGTGTGGAAGACTAACACAAAGGCTAGCATGTTTCAATCGTGTTTATTATTATTATTATTTATACTGGCAATATCAATGAAAACGGCCTGTCATACAACATCAAATGCGTTTGCGGTCATTTTTGACCAAAAAGTCACAATTGCATTGACCAATAAGTGAACAAAAAATTGTGTTTTGACCACACTGCTTTATCGATTCTGAGCCAGTAAAATGACGTAATGGAAACGGTTTTGACTTCAACTGTTATTTTCTGAGCGAAAAATAAAACTAACAAACTCGTATATAAATATTTTTATAATAAATATTTATGAGGCCTGATTTCAGCACGTTTTGTTTTTCAGTTTAAGCTACATATCTTTAAAAAAAAGTTTAAAAAATAAACTGTTTAATATAAAAATTTTGTGAAACTTAATAACTATTTCTACATACATACATACTCTCTGTTGTTGTAGCAGTGGCAAGACACCCAAAAAAGAAAATAGACAATCCTGACGCAGCTGGAAACTTTCGCAGATTTAAATTTTTTTCGTTAGAAGTTTTCGAACATTCTATTTCAACAAATGATCGAAAATTGAATGTCACCTTATCAACTTCGTATTTGAAGATGATAACCTCCCATCTAACGCCAATATAAACCTGATTTCGTATAAGTAAATATGAAGGAACTTCAGACTTGGCAATTGAAGTTTATTACGCCTTACCCATTCACATACAAAATTTCGCGAAGCACTGTTGTAAAAATTCTCCCTATACAACAAAAATACTTGCTAACATATTTTGTGTCGTATTCGATTGTTACATTGCAGTTTTTAATTGTGAAAAATGTTAGAAAATTTACCAACCAGTGGGAAAAATAATTTCACTTGCAAAGTGTGCCAACACCCTTAGCCAAAGGAAATGTCAAATTCTTCTTCTTATGATTTGCTTGGAACAAAAATGGGGAGTTGGCTACTTTTCAATATCAGATGGCGCTAGTGTCGCTCATTCTACCATTCTCCATAAAAATACATGCAATCTACTCATAATGCATAAGCATGTGTTAAACTCATCTATATGAAAAACTGCTTATGTGTCGGAGCTGTTATTCACAAGCCTAACTGAAATGTCAAAAAAATCCAAAATCCACTCGTGCATAAATGATACACATGTACACAAATGATTACTTATATCTCAAGTCAGCTTCACATATCCGGCTCAAATGGAAGCCAGATCGAGTGAACTACATAAATAAATTGTTGCATGCAACCAGACAATAATGAAGAATTACAACTTGATGCAGCAGTTCATTGAAGAAGCAGCAACATAAACGAGAGAAATGAACATTGAAACAACCAAATGCAAAGTAAGAAATTTTAAAAGAATTGAATTTAAAAGAAACTTGCTTGATTGGAGAAAGGCGGTAAGAAAGTAAAAAAACACTGTGTAACCACGATCATTGTTTGGTTCCATTCACAGACCCGGAACGAAATTGACGCTTCAAATAGTACCAGCAACAGCTTAAATAAAAGCGTTAATGAACAACAACAACAATTAAGAATTGATCAGAATGCGATATGATACCTATTTGGATTTGAAATGCTGAATGGTAATCATTCCGCTTCCGAAAATGCTGTTGCACAGCGCAATTGAAATAGAAGATACATATATTTTCGAGAGTAGGGGAGAAGTGAAAGCAAAATAGAAGAACTGTGAGGCCAAGCAAAAAAGTTTCAGTGATAGTCAATGAAATTGCCAAACGATACTCGCTGCTACGCAATTTTTTTTTCGTTTTCACTTCTTGTTAAATTTATTGGTAATGACGATGCAGAAAAGCGTTCTGATTACCAGCCAAACGGGCGGAATAAGACTTTTGCTAAACAAACAAATCATATTTATTTAATGTAGCTGAACGTCGTTTTTGTTGTTGAAATGAATTCCTTTCTTGTCTGACTAGTATTTTCACCTGGGCGACGGAAATATTTAAGATTTTCTCCATCCACTAGGTTAGGTTAAGTTGAACTGACGGGTCCGTGAGAACCTGACGTAGACTGAATTAGTCATTGGTGTCAGCAGACATTTATTTAACGAGCAAACTGAAAACCCCTTTCAAAAACCAGGACCTATGTTATAAAATAAATCTGTCCTCTAGGCAAATACTAGAATATTTCTAGGACATATGCCACTTTCTGCTTCTAGATGTGACAGCTGTATCACTTCTTATAGCTGGAGTATTAGCCTGGGAAGCACAGGGCCCGAGCACAAAACAACAACAACAAAACTTGCTCACCCCAGCGGGTTAGGGGGTCAGAATATTCCCGCGGTAGGTATGCCTGTCGTAAGAGGCGACTAAAATACCAGATTCAAGGGGCTGTGTAGCGCAACCCTTCATGTTGCCAGCGCAATATATAGCTTCTCCAAACCCAATTGTCAACCTCACCTATCCGCGGCGAATTGTGTTTCACTAACAGATGTGGCTTTGGCGACTCCAAGCTCCTCATGGAACTTGGAGGTGGGGAGTGAGGGATGGCCTAAAGGTTTATTGTGGCCATATAAATCGTTCACGAGATGGTCGGGCTAGCACCTTAATGGTGCTGTGTTACCGGAGCGTACCGGATCTGTATCCGGCAAAGGACCATCACATTGATAACACTCCCCAAAGCCTTCGGGGAGTAACCTTATCGTTACAACAAGAACAACAACAACAGCTTGGTTAATTCAGTGAGGGCGCGGAAGATTGTGATAAAATGACAGTAATTGGCCCTACTAGCACACAAATAAAAAGGTTGTAATGAGCCTAGATTTCATTGCGGCACATTAAGCGATATCTTCTCAAAAAGCGCTAAAGTGTCCAAAGAACCAACAATTAGGCCATAGACAAACATAACCAACTCCACCGTCTCCTCGTTTGCAGATTGATCTATTTGCAACGAGAGGAATAAGGTGGCAATGTGGTATCAAAACGTATGGCTGAGTGACAGCTGTAGATGTTGTTGCAAATATCGGAAGCATAGTCTAGTTTAAGGAAAGGAATCTCATAGACATTAATTCTACATTAAAACTAAAGTTTTTAAAGAAGGATCCGATTGTATAAGAGGATCTGGTAAGAGAATTTGTCGAAGGCCTTCGATAAGGCCGTGTATATAGCCTCAACTTGAGATCCATCCTTGAATGCATAAATGCGAGAAATATGCCAAGCTAGTGGCAGTAGAGTCCAGCAATAAAACCATGTTGACTGGATTCATCAATGCCATTCGTTTCGAAGAAACAGTTGGGTAATTCACAAGAGCGTCGTATTGTATTCATGTAAAAGTTTAAGCTTTCAGTTGTTTCCATGGTTTCCAATATAAAATTTTATTGAAGCATATCGATGGGTGAGCGCACACTTGTGATCATGGTATAAATATTACCAGGTAAAACCATTTACTCTTCTTGGCGGCCATAATGGTTTTTTGATTTTTAAAAAAATTTTAAAATCACTCTCTTAAACTTTGTGGAAATGCCAAACCAAAGTAAACACAAAAAATTGTTGGTTTGACATTTTCATTTTTTTTAATACCAAAAAAATAAAGTGCTTATGAAATAAGTGAAAAAATATTTCGAAAAGTTTTGAGAGCGGCAAAACAAAAATAAGCTACCAATATAATGGATGCCTCAACACGTGCTATTTTTGCAAAGGGAAAGAAGAACGAATGTTGGAGACTACCCCTATTGATTTTTCATTCATCCTTCTTCACTTGGTTGATACGTCTTTAAACCTTAAATATGCTGAAACTTCACTTTATAAGAGATCACATCAGATTCTCAAGTGTCCTCGCTACTGCGGAAAAAATGATCTTGGAGATATTCTTTGGTTTGTTTTGGTCCTTTTCCTCACGGTTGGAAGATATATTTTTTAATTGGCGCTTAACCGTTTAAGAGATGCTGGTCGTCACTCCAGCTAACCCTGTTTCGCGATAACTGACGCCAACAGGGAGCACCAAGAGAGATCAAAGTCTTCCCCCACCTGCTTCTCCGAACCCAGCGGAGATCTTCCCATAACTTGCCCACGTCAGCAAAAACGGTGTAGCTCTTCGCAGCTTAGCTAAACATCATCGTCCAGTTGGAGTATGATAGTTCGTGGAGGCTGAATTTACCGGCTGAACGGTCAAAGTCTGCCGCCGTCGTGTAGAGCTAGTGTGTTGGCCTATCCATCAAAAATATTTAAGAAAATTTGTATAAATGGTATTGATTGTCTCTCGGCATTACCTTGGCACCAAAAGTTCGTCCGAATTAGCAGATAAATTTTTGGGTCGGCACAAAACATGTATTTGGGTGAGACAGTTCGTAGAAAAACGAATACACGATAAGCAGCCTTCGAATTGGATGGAAAGCTAGACCTTAATCTCCTCAGATATATACACCAAATTGTTATTATTAGTAGATATGTATCACTTCCGTGCACCTTGGCGGTAAGTCGGGTTTTTCTCGGCCATATTCTTCCTTTTGCGGGAAACCACAATACAATTCTTGAATTGAAAATTCTGGAATGCGGTTGACCGTTAAGCTTTCTTATTTTTTGGTTATTTCCACCAATAAAAAATTCGGTTTTGAATAAATATCATAATATAATTGTTAGAACGCAAAAATATATGGTAATTCTATACGACAGCATGACACTGGTAATACGCGTCAAAAAATACCGAGAGAGGTGTCAAAAGACTCGTATTGACCTCGACAACAATAATCCGAAGGCGGAAAATAAAAATTTTAGATCGTTCAAAAGATATTAACGAAAACCCGAAAAATTACCCCGGAGTTCTCCGAAACCGAGGGTGGGATCCATAGTATTTTTGCGCAGAACACCTTTCTGCATTGGCGGCCTTTGGCCGCGCTTATAAAAAATTACATTGGGTGGGTTCAACACCGCTTTGGAGACCAAAACTATATCCGCCGGAAACACTTTTGTTCACAATTTTTCAAAATTTCTTTTGCAAATATCTCTTGACATACCCAAAATTGTTTACCTCCGCTTTCCGATGCGCGATGCTGGATCCGAAACGCGTCTTTTGATATCCCTCTTAATATTTTTGGACGTGTATTAAGAGTGTCATGCTGGCGTATAGAATTACCAAATATATACTGGCTTCTGAGCCGTCATTATTGAAAACACGCTGACAAAAAATACACATTAGGTAGGCATGATGCTGAAGTTTCAGAAAGTGCAGTTAACTCAGTTTTGGTCAAATAGGCACTTAGCACAAGTATGCGCTCAGCCATCGATATTTTCTCTATTTTATAATGCCTTTTTGCTATGTACGGCAGTATACTCTGATTCATCATTATTGTTCCCAGAATTCCATCTATCAATAAAAATACCCGGAAAGGGATAATTTAAAGGATATAGCATAGAGGGGCACATACAGATACGCTGAAATCCTTCATAGCAAAAGACAATATACCATCATTATTGCATTTTAGCGAGAGCTTTACGAAGGTCGATATTGGAGTTTGTGAACGATCCAAAATCTTATCGTTCAGAAACAATAGAGAGTGGATTCGGAACAACAGAAGCGTCTTCAAAGTTAGATTTAAAGAGGTCAGAAAGTGTTCAACCATCTGGAGATTGGGCCATCTTGCCACACATGATCTTCAACCCTTTACAGACCCGCGCTTGAGTTCACGCTTTCCCCTCTTTGCCAATTATGTACAACTCTCCTCTTCTCTTAATCTCACCCAATTAATTTGGACGTCTACGGAGCAAGCTTTGAGGATGCAGATCCGGTACGTTCCGGTACCAAGCCCGACCATCTCGGGAACGATTTGTTATGACAACATGCGAACTTCTAGGCCATTCCCTAGTTCCCACCCCCTAGATCCTTGAGGAGTTCGGGATCGCCAGAGCCTCGACTGTTAATGGAACAGGATTCGCCATGGATAGGTGAGGTTGACAATTGGGTTTGGAGAACATTGTGAAGCGAGCAAAGCTTTTCGGTGTGCTGATTTGAAGCGCCTCTTACAGGACAGCAACATGGTGGCTTTCCTTACCGGCTCTGCTATATTGCTAGTCAGTTTCGGGTTGACTCCAAGACTTGAATTTCTTGCCAATTTGCATATTGTTAAAAGACTGGCTCAATTAGGTGGCATAATAATCACATCCATCGGTAGAAGTAGTCGGTTAACAGTAACCATCCAATCTAGCGATGAGAGAACACCTCTCTGATTAGTGCCTTTATTTACCAGTCTAAGGATCGTATATTTCGTATCCGAGTACAATGCCAGATATCTATTAAAATATACACTCCTACACCATACATACATAAAATTTTGAGAAAAAATTTATAGTCATGCCACGATATGATGAGCAAGCTACGTTATTGTGTATGCAAATATCTGCACCATTTAAGGCAAAGGTGCCAATAACAGACGTGTCCGGTTTATAATCTCTAAAAAGCATTTTCGCCCAAGTGTAGTCTTTAAGTGTAGTCTTCTTATGCATTGCCGGGGCTTTCAATAATGTTTCTAAATGGGCGATTATGGATGTTCTTAATTATATTAAAGTACATCCAGCCTTAACCCGATGGATCGGCTGCATGTTAAATTGCAGGAAGATTACATCACAATGGGGATTATACGAGGCCACGAAATCAGTGGACAGGGGAACGCCGCAAGGAGGGGGTGTATCACCTCTGCTGTGGACGCTGGTCATCAACCAACTGCTCAAGCGATTTGATGAGGGACCCGTAAAACTTACGGCTTACGCGGATGATGTTGCAATTGTCATAAGTGGAAAGTGCCTTCCAACGATTAGCTCATTGATGGATCGGGCGCTTCGGGATATTCATACCGGGGCATCAAATGTCGGGTTGAAAGTCAACGCGGATAATACGGATATCGTTTTGTTTACAAAGAGGTACGGTACAAGGTCCCAAATTGGATCAGGCCTAAGTTAGGAGGGATGACCCTACAGGAGAATCATCCTAGACAGTACGCTGTCATGGAACCTCAACGTGGTGGAGAGGGTGAAGAAGGTTTCAACGGGACTTTATGCATGTAAAAGAATGCTGGGGTGTGCGTGGGGCTTATCGCCCTCTCTTCTCTTTGGGTTTTTACAGCGATTGTAAGCCCTATCCTATACTATGGAGTTCTTGTTTGGTGGAAAGCCACACAAAAACCAACCTACCTCAAAAAATAGAGAGGGTATGCAGACTATCAATGCTTAGCATTAACGGGAGCCCTGAAAACAACCACGACAGCTGCACTGTATGCCATTCGGCACATTCCACCTGTAGACCTGGTAACAAAGAACATAGCGTTAACAACTGCAACCAGGCCCGGTGCCTCGGGGCAGCTTGAGCGCCGACCATACGGCCATAGTAGTATAGCTTCATCAATCACAAGACGAACAGACTACCTGATTCCCTATCTGCACTTCGAGGGAGATCTTAAGGCCACAATACAGGTGGGACGGTTGGCGCAAGGGTGCTCAAATGGCGGACGAGGCGATACATGTGACACCGACCCGGAAATAAGCAGATCCTACAGGCTGCCGGATTACTTTTGCTGTTTCCAAGCGGAAATAGTAGCCGTAACCAAAGCAGTAGAAACCATGGAAGAGAATAGCTTAAGTGCAACCGTGTTAACTTTCATATTGACAGTCAGCAGCAATTAAGGCAATAATCTCGCATAGCACAGCATCTAAATGCGTGTTAGAGTGTATGCAGTCCCTGGAGAGAATCGGGACAGGGAGAAGCATACATCTATATTGGATCCCAGGGCATATGGGAATAGATGGGAATGAAAAGCGGATGAATTAGCCAAAAAGGGAGCATCCCTTGAAGCTTGCTCCGTAGACGTCCCAATTAGACTGGGCGAAGTTAAGCGAAGGGGAGACGTGCACATGATCGACCAAGCAGGGAAGGCGTGGGTTCAAGCGCGGGGCTGTTAACTTGCGAAGATTATGTGCAGGTCTTACAACCTTAGACTAACAAAGTTGCTTCTATCATTAAAGAGAGAGTACTGTAGACTAATGACGGGTATTCTGACTGAGACACTCCTTCTGGCGTCACATGCCTTTATATTAGCTTGGTCAGTGATAGCAGATGTAGGAAGTCAGGGGCTGGATGAGGAAACGGTCGAGCACGTTCTGTGCTCTTGCCCTGCGCTTGCCAGGCTAAGACTCTAGCTATTAGGAGTGATACAGCTGTCAGAAGCTGTCTAGAAGCAGCAAGTGGCTTAAGTCCTAGGAAGCATCTAGTTTTTGCCAAGAGGACGGAGTTATTTTATAACATAAGTCCTGGTTTTTGATAGGTTTTCCAGTTTGGTCGTTAAAACAAACTTCTGGTAAAACTACGGACTTATTCAGTCTATGTGAGGTCCTCATGGACCGGCCAGTTCAACCGAACCTAACATAGTCTTTAAGACAGATCAACTGTTGTTGTTGTGTTGTAGCGATAAGGTTGCTCCCCGAAGGCGGGTGTTATCGATGTGATGGTCCTTTGCGGATACAGATACGGTTCGCTCCGGTAACACAACACCATTAAGGTGCTAGCCCGACCATCTCGGGAACGATTTATGTGGCCACATTATACCCTCAGGTCATCCCTCCCTCCCCACCCTCAAGTTCCATGAGGAGCTTGGGGTCGCCAGAGCCTCGTCTGTTAGTGAAACATGGATTCTCCGCGTATAGGTGAGGTTGACAATTGGGTTTGGAGAAGCTATATATTGCGTTGGAAACCTGAAGGGTTGCGCTACACAGCCCCTTGAATTGAAGAGGCGACTAAACTCTTACGACAGGCATACCTACCGCGGGTATATTCTGACCCCCTAACCCGCTGGGGGATCAACCAGTATAAGTCGGTTAACAGTAACCATCCAATCTAGCGATGAGAGAACACCTCTTTGATAAGTGCCTTTATTTACCAGTCTAAGGATGATATTTCGATATAATGAGCAAGCTACGTGCACAATTTAAGGCAGAGGTGCCAATAACAGACGTGTCCGGTTTATAAACTCTAAAAAGCATTTTCGCCCAATTGAAGTCTTTAGGACTGATCAACTGACTTTTTCAGTTAAGTGTATTTCTAATATTTTTATTTAAAAGCAGATTGGCATTAATTACATAAAGAAATATGAATAAGGACTATGCCTTACCTTTGGTTTATTCAGCCACTTTCGAAATGTGTCCATTTACGTCTGGCTCCGGTGCTTGTGGCCTTCGCTACGTTAACTTTGTGCCGACAGCTGTTGCAGTTATCGTTGCTGCGCTTCGGTCCCTTGTCTATAGCAAAACAACTGATTTTCCTCGCAGTTTACTACTTCGCACAGAATACTGGCACAGTTTGCAATTTTATACTTATATTGCTTTTGTGTTGTTTTTCTGTTATTTTTGTGCTAAATTTGTATGGTCTTTGTTGTTGTGTAGTGTACGTGGTGTTGAAAAAGGCGTCGTCCTTCGGTCAGACGTAATGACGTATGTTTCGGTAGTTCGTCGAATTACAGCCACAAATGCATTTTTTAATACGAATAGGAGGTACTATGTGGACGCTCCCAACTTCATGTAATATACCGACCGGAGTAAATATCCGCAAGCCAGTAAGCGACGTTACTCCACACGCAAACCCAAAAAGTGAATTTTACTCACGCGTGGCGTAGTAAAACAAAGCAAGGTAACAGAAATGTTCAAAAGGAATGACGCAATGGAACTTTAAATGTAATAAACTGCAATGATTTTTGAGATTCCTCATATACTTTGCACTAAATTAGAGATATATTGTATAACCCATATTTAATAGATAAAACAATAACTAAATCAGATGGTGAATGGCAGCGCTTCTTAAAAACAGAGCAAATCACTTTTAGAATGCCTTTTTTTCTTCAGCACACCAAGCATAAAATGACCATCAGCGCACAATTTTTGTATTCAATTACTTTCTTTTGCAGCTTATGTATATATAACAAGAAATATTTAATTTACACTTGCATTTTGTGCCACCATATTTTTTTCCACATGCAAACATATGTACGTGCATATATGTAGAGAAACTAATTCGCACTCATCAAAATACTTTTGATGATACTTCACGTCATTTCTTTTTTCCACAATAAAAAAATTATAAAATTTTGCTTTTCGCACATTAAATTCGACAGACTATTCGCTTCACACGTTCACACAACTCCCCACACTTTACTTCCACAATACACAATAAACACCAAAAGCGCTTTACTTTCTTTAAATTTGTTCGATCGCTTGTAATTAAATAAAAATAAAACAAAAAAATTCTATAATTTTTTTATTTATAAAACAAAAAAGAATTGCACTCTGACTTTTTTCGTGGTTCAACACTTGGCCACAACAAAATTACGAATAATCGACAGAATTCGAAAATAAACGCAAGGTTGTGTACTCAGTTATACTTTGCGTGGGGTGCCATAGGTTTTTTTACATAACTGACATGAATTTGTTGCAGATATCAGTTATAAAAGCTGTAATTAGCTTTAGAACTCTAGTTTTATTTTGAACTAAATCTAAGCTAATGTTCATGCCTCCTGACTGTTAAGTTAAATCAGTTTTATAATTTTAAAAATTAAAAAAACATGTACGGTTTTCGAAAATACGCGGTTAGTGCAACCCTGTGTTACTTGGCTCCATAAAGTCCATGGTTCAACTATATGGTTGGTTCATCTCTACAGGAATCAAGATGTTCTTATGATTTCCTTGAAACACAATTGGGAGTTGGCTAGTTTTCCATATCAGATGGCGCCAGTGTCGCTCAATCTACCTTTCTCCATAAAAATAGGTGCAATCTATTCATATTGTGTAAGCTTGTGTTAAACTCGTCTATATGAAAAACTGCTTATGTGACGGAGACTATTATGCAAGCCAGAATGAAATTCAGACTTATGCGGCAGTTACTCACGAACGTATGTACCAAAAACGTGTCAGCTGACACGACCTATCTTATGAGCGTGCAATGTAAACGAAAACTCACCGACATGCAACGCCCGTACGTACGTAGCCCGGAACGTAAGAAAACAAAACAATTTTGATTTTTTCCGTAGAACGTGTCAGCTGATCGATCTCTCACTAAACAGAGTTGCCTAGTAGAATTTTGTGCGCTAATTTTTGACCGTTTGCAGTTTTATGCAAAAGAAAACACCTAATTAAAGTTTGAAAAATTGTGAAAATAATTCGAAATAATTATGTAAAAGTGCAGATTATAAATATGTATTCTATTTATATTTATTTATATTAATTCCAGCCTATTACAACATCAAAAATTAAATTGGAAAAAAATTCCTGTTTCAATGGCAACAGTGCTTATCTGTAAACAATACACACACAAATAAGTTATGTACATGTACACAGACGCACACATTGATTCCTACGGGCTTGAGGGTTCGGTCAAACGTGTTTCGTACGACAAACGTCCCGTACGTACGGCACACGTCGGTGGGTAATTGCCGCTTTAGAAATTGAAGTTTATTTCGCCTTTTGAGTGGGTCACATACAAAATTTCGCGAAAGCACTGTTGTAAACATTCCCACTATACAGAAAAATGGTTGCTAACATATTTTTTGTCCCATTTATTTGTTAAATAGCAGTTTTTAACTGTGAAAATGTTAGAAAAGTGCCAACGATTGCGAGAAATAATTTCACTTGCAAATTGTAAAAGCACCTTTAGCCAAAGCAAATGTCGAATTCTTCTTCTTATGCTTCGCTGGCAACAAAAGTTGGAAACTGACTACTTTTTCATGTCAGATGGCATCAGTGTCGCTTGATCTACTGTTCTACATAAAAAAATACGTGCAATATACTTACTATGAATAAGATTGTGTTGAACATTGGATGAAGCTATACGACTCTGGCCGTAGGTCTGCTCTAATTCTGCTCCGAGGCATTGAGGCTCGTTGCAATTGTTAACGCTCTGTTCTTTGCCATCAGGTCTACATAATGGTATACAGTGCAGCTGTCGGGCTTATTTCAGAGCTCCCTCTATGCTAAGCATTGAAAGCTTGCATATTTCCTGAAACTTTTTTAGGTAGTGCCTTTTTTGTGTGGCCAATCAACAAACAAGGACTCCTTAATATAGGATAGGTTTTACTGTAAAAGTGTCGGGTACCCCATAGTATCGAATTAAAACGTCTTGTACTTAAAGCATCGATACATTCACTCATTCCATTCATTCCTTCATAATATTTATATTTCACATTATTTACAATGGTATTACACTTAACCCCCAAAGCTGTGCGCTACTGAAATGACAAGACAAATGTGGGGATCAATTATAAACCATTAAATGAGCTCTCAATATCTCTTTGATATAATTGTTGCAATAAGAGCTTCAACTTTGACAGAAGAGCTCTCAACTATTCGCCTGGTTTACGTTCCACAGACTTCTTTGTGTAGCACGACCCACCTAACTATAGTTTTAAATCATTATTAAAAAATATATATATTTTTTTTTCAAAAAACTGTTATCGGCAACGTTGTTAGCGGACAATTTTTGGGTCGGACATGGTATACATATTGTGACGAATATTAGCAACACTAAGGGATACTATCATCTCTAAGCCGATGCTAAGCAGTGACTTGTATGCTCATCAATAGATCAATCATTATGTCTACACATATGTACATGCAGCGGAGAAGAGACGCACAAAACACATGCAGATATCTTATCTGAGATGCTCCCAAAAGTATGCAATTATAATGTGGAA
Source organism: Eurosta solidaginis (assembly GCA_029619165.1). Lineage (NCBI taxonomy): Eukaryota > Metazoa > Arthropoda > Insecta > Diptera > Tephritidae > Eurosta > Eurosta solidaginis. The sequence continues at coordinate 2,497 of JARSSU010037187.1, read as the reverse complement.
GTGTCGCTCACAAATACACGCGCATATGAGAAGCTATACACGTGCATCTGTAGTTATAATTATATAGCAGTAACTAAGTAAATTCTGGGAGCGCCTAGAATATGCAACGAGAAATCACAGAGTAATAAAAGGCAGCAACAGTAGAGGCACGACAATCAGTTTGATTTAAGACGCTATCTGGGAGCAATAGTAGTGTTATTGTGAAGTAACTTTAATAAAGGCCATTTTGCATTATTGAATAGTGGAGTATTTATTCAACAGTTTAGTGATTCGAACGTTAGCAGAAGTTGCAAATAAGGGGAATGCAGTAAGAAAATCTGTACAATTGGTGTCAGAAGAGGAATGTTGAATAAATTCCGAAGATTCGAATACAACCTTGACCTGGCAACAGTTAAGTGAATTAGGATACAGCAACTTAAAACGGAGTGGAAACCGTGATTGCATACACAGCATAAGATCGACTCAAGCACGGCTACGCGACGATAGGAGTTGGAAGGAGTTATATAGTGGACGATGATGTCTTCATCCTGATGGGACGAGACAACAACAAAAATTTGAGGAGCAGAACGGAAGTCCGAGTCCAGTCGCACAGCACGGCGAGGATAAGCGATATGGCTTTGTTACTCACAGATATCGGCACAAATGAAACCAGGACCACGCAGACCGAATGTCATCACACGATATGCACAGAATATGGCATCTCAACGAGGAGTAATCGCAAGCGACATGGCATAGCATCTAGAGATTGAAGCACAGGCGACGCGTATTTCAGACATGTCGATACAGATTGCATCAAGATGGACACTCAGCTGGAAGAACAGAAGACATATATGACATCTCAGATTGGCTAAACGATTTTTGGAAAGTCACAATCTGTCTCGCATATCCTCGCAGCTGAGGCGCAGGAGAGATAAGGGTACCTCACGAAGCGGAGGCACAGATATAAAAATTTGTGACAGCCTCGAGAACAAAATCGATGCGCGAGATTGAGACAATTGCGAGGTCATATGACAGGAGTTGCAACTAAATCGCCCAGTTGTTCAGCAAGCAATACGAAGGTAAAAACTCCATCTTTTGACGGCTCTGTTCCTTTCCAGGTCTTAAGATTCAGTTTGAGAAGACCGCAGCAGTGGACAACTGGAGTGCTGAGATAAGTGCTGACACTATCCGTGGCATTGAAAGATCTGCTGCTGAAATCCTACGAACTATTCCCGAGGGGGAGCGGAACAACTACGAAACATTGATGAGCGCTCTAGAGAGACGATACGGAACTGACATAGGAGACAGATATACCAAATGGAGTTACTGAACGCTTCCAGAGGCTTGGTGAAACTTTGCAAGAGTTTTGCTCGGATGTGAAAGGTGGCCCATTAGCGAATGCGGACCACCCGTGGAATACACTGAAAGGGTAAAGATTCAGAGCTTTATAATGGCATACGGGACGTCGAAACAAGCGAGCTACATACGCAAACCAAGGCCAACATTCGCAGAAACGGTAGCACATGCTCTGATTCAGAAAACAGCGTCACTTCTGTGTAAGCAGGCGTTCCAAAGCACGCCGCGTGTGAGGTAGAAAGGCCAGAGTGTGAACACAATTGTGAGGCGCTGAAAGATCACAAGCGGAATGAAAGAGTTATCAAATGCTTCAAATGCGGAAGCCCGTTCACATTGCACGTCATTGCGATCTTGATCATAGTGGTTGCGTGAGGGGATAGAGCTAGCGAGTAGATGTAGAGATCGAGAGCTATCTCCAGCTATTGAATGTCCTGTGCTATCTTGTGTCGCAATTGGTAAGGAATCAAGCAGTCTTGCCCAGTCAGAGGAATGTCGATGCACGAACGTGTAACTGACTGTAGATACGGGCGCAGCTCATTCCTAATATCGATCTGACTTGGTCAAAAGGAGAGTAAAACGTACCTGGAGCAAGGTGCGTAAGGTCACTGGCTAGTATACCAGTCCAGAAGTGATATGTGAAGTCTTAACTGGAAGTCATGGTTGCTACACCCATTCACTGTGGCGGAGATTGTGATTAAGTCATAAGTGGAGTGGACTTCTAGGTGACCATGACATCCAAGATCGATATGCAGAGAAGGTTATGCGTTATGAGAACAGGATGAACACTAAACTTAGTTGGAGAAAGGTTCAGCAGTAATCGGGTACTGGTAGAGAAGACTCGTAAAAGACCACGGAAGTCAACGTAAAGGTTGAATGAATCGAATGGGCCAAAACGTAAGACGAAATCAAGGTACCATGCGAGGAGAAACACTGGCATTGACCAAACAAAAGGGACGCACGGAAACGAAGGAAGAATTCCCAGAGAATGCGAGGGTAGTTTCAAGCCAGGGCGCACCACACTGTGGTGATAACGTGGAACGATACGGATTATGCGAAGCCAATCCGTCAAGCGCGAGCTCTGGCGAAGTAGTTCATTGCCAAACAACAGAGTGCGATGAAACGATCCAGGATATGAGTAGTACAGATGATACGCAGGTACGAG
>JARSSU010037186.1:0-34483 GCA_029619165.1 Eurosta solidaginis | reverse complement strand
CATTTGGCTTAGTTTAGTGTAATCATAGTTTTATATTCACAACTACATATATATTTATGAAAATTTATAATTCTAATACTTATATTCTGTCTCTATAATGATGTCTTACTTTCACCCTCTCCAAACTAACTTATTTCGACTAGAAATTTTAAGCGCTGTAACTCCACTTACTTTCTGGCGTACAATTTATTTTGTTGTTATCCCAATTTTCGTTGCACACATTTAGGGCTCGAGATTGTGTGTGCACGAAAATATGAGATTTTGTAGTTGACCACATTCAATAACCCCACGTAGAGTTTGTTTATCAATTTATTTTGGTTTTATTATTATTATTTTTTTTTCCGGTATATGTAAAATATCATTCTACAAAAGTCAATTTTTAGCTAACTTTTCAAAAGTATTTGTGTATTTTTCGCCACTCACGCACACGCTCGCTTTACAATGGCACGACACATAGTTTTTACATTTGTTTGCATTGCATTCCATGAAAACCATACATACATATATTCGTTTCATACATAACGGTAAACCACACTACTCTGCGCACGACAGTCGTATAATAAAGATGATCTGAAAGTAAAGATGTTGTCAGCGCAAACTTCGGTGGAAAGCAGCGGCGCGTAGTCACTTTCACACCACACCAAAAACTTAACACAATTTTACATAATTTAAGCACAGCAATACACTGATTGGAGTTTTAGAGAGTAAAAGTTAAATTCTGACACATTACCTGAATAAGAAGTGTACAAATAATCCGTATTAAATACAAATACAGACAGTGGTAGTTAACAATTCTGCTGTGGTCAGTGGTGAATGTGACCTATCTCGAAGTTGTTGTGAAGCTTGCTTCACACGATTTTTCGTCCCTGCAACATCTTTAATTTCGTAGACTATTTGGTAGATAATGAGCCATGCTTCGATTGGGCGACAGGCTGACGATTCGTGTGGGCTCTCGATTGAATTTTGAGAAACTAACTACATAGTACCTAAATACAAAATGAAAGCTCAAAGAGCTTTTTTAACTTGATTCCTTTTACTACTGTGTCTAGTCGTGTTATAAAGTCGTTTTTACATAGATCGATTTTGCAATCACCATTCTTGATAATGACTGAAGAATTGCGTCACAATAAAATATGTAATCAGCCGTCTGTTGATCAATAAATTTTTTTACAACGTGACTAACATCTGCGTTTGTTACATTTGACTCAAATTAACATTCTGACAAGTTTTTTAACGAAAAAATTATATTGCATCGTAGTTCCGCTAGCATTGTATAGATGTTAACAAATATACATTTTACGCTTGCGAAATTGTGGTAATCCTTTTTCCTTCCTTTTTAATATATAAACTGGTGAAGCATTTTTCTACACTCAATTTTTGTCATGCAATCAAAATTGATTGCAAAGTTGATCAACGTCCTACGTCTCAATACACAGAAGTTTTATTTTACTATGCGCTTTAATCATTTCATTGTAAATCCATCATTTATCAGCAGCTATCAACTTTATGAATATTTCTGCTGTTCTACATATTGTTTCAACAAGGCTTTATATAAGTCGTTCCTAGCGGCAGCATTCTTACCAAACCAATATCCTGATCTCAGATTTAAATATCCAACTTCCAGCTTTAAAAAAGAAACCTTACAAAACTTTTACCGTTTCTTAATGTTCTTAAGCTATCACTGTTTTCACTTGTATCTTCAGAATTTATTATTTCACTTAATCAATGCTCAACAACGTCTGTATGTTCTGTTTACAGTAAATAAAAAGACGAAAATTCTGCACTTCTACTAGAAGCATTTTTGTAAGCAAATTTGTTGAATAGCATCATATGTGGTATAAGAGCATATCGAAGGTTGAGGATCAGCTGACTTCTTTTGAGCCAAACCATAGGTTCCCTCAATGCGTCGTAAGGTTTCTGAAAACTTTCGGCTCCACCCATGGTTCATTATGTACGGTTGGCTCATCTCATCAGCTGATTTTATTTATGTCATTGCATGGTCGAAGGGATTGTCAAAAGGAGATGGCAAACTCAAAATGAAACCAACACATTGGCAACATTTTACTTACACATACAAAAACTGCTAAGTTTTATGTTTCCACTCCATACCATTCGCACCGACACCAATGCAAGATTTTGACAATTTGAACAGACATATTTTGTTGCTTACAGATGAACCACCTGTATATATGAACCATGCTACACCCATCGTCTTGTGAGTGCAGCGACTATGTGAATCAGTTTTCGCTGTATCTCGTTAACATATAGATACATATTACAAAAAAGGTGCTGCTTTTACAGTCGAAGCTTTGCTAAATTATGACGCTGATCTAACGATATACGTAGAGTACTCTCTATTCAATCGCAATCTTCGCAGGCTCTTAAATTCTCTCATACGTGACATTGCACTACTGCAGTAATTTCTCTCTTCAAATCACGCAAGTATTTATAAATATAGCTTCTTAGATTAGTTAATAAATAGTTAAGTATGTATCGCTTTAGGATATCATTATAGCTATACTTCACTCTTTTATCTAGCATGTAGTGTTTTGTTTTTGCTATATCCTTTCAATATAAACATGTTTCAGCTACACTTATTTAGTATGTTAATTATTCTTAGCATAAACTCAATTTGTCTCATTACAAAGCTATTTTCACCTTGACCAATCACGCTGCTTCGTATTTCCGGCACGGCGCTGTGGCCGCAGCGTAGCCGCATCGTGACTGATGTGTATGGAGTTGCCTTAATGTTTAGCAGTGTAATGATTTTATATAATTAAAAATTTATACTTTTTTAGTTTAGCTTGAACTGTTTACTAATGGTTATACATTTTTGTTTGAAGCAGAAAAATTGATTGTGAGTTTCTTTAAAATGTTAAATTTCATTGCTAATGTCTTGCCAAAACAAAAGTTAGACTGTGAAAGAAATGTATGTGGGGTTGTTAAGTTTCAAAAATTAAATATCTCAAATCAAATTAAGCCTAAATAATAACATGCCGCACCATTACTGAGTTTTGAAAAAAGGAAGGGCGGTACAATGGTATAAGGGTCCCGCGCATGAGGCGTTTCGTCACAGACGCGTACTATGCGGCAGTTACTCACGAACGTACGTAGCAAAAAACGTGTCAGCTGACACGACCTATCTTATGAGTGTGCAATGTAAACGAAGACTCGCCGACATGCAACGCCCGTACGTACGTAGCCCGGAACGTAGAAATCAAAACAATTTGATTTTTTCCGTAAGAACGTGTCAGCTGATCGCTCTCTCACTAGACAGAGTTGCCTAGTAAACTTTTGTGCCCTAATTTTTGGACCGTTTTCCACTTTTATGCAAAAACACTTAATTAAAGTTTGAAAAGATTGTGCAAATAATTCGAAATAAATATGTAAAAGTGCAGATTATAAATATGTAATCTATTTATACTTATTTAGTATTTATTCCGGCCTTTACAATATCAAAAATTAAATTGGAAAAGTTGATGTTTCCATAAGCATGCATGCAAAATGGTCAATGGCAACAGTGCTTATCTGTAAACAATACACACACAAATATGTTATGTACATGTACACAGACGCACACATTGATTCCTACGGGCTTGAGAGTTCGGTCAAACGTGTTTCGTACGACAAACGTCCGTACGTACGGCACACGTCGGTGGGTAACTGCCGCATTAGATGCTTCACACGCAGACAGCAAGGCTGGGAAATACTATGTTTGATTGAAAATCAGAACACGCGTAGTCGTTTTCACAAATCAATGAACCTCGTTCACGTATATGACGAGACGCTTCTGGTAGAATGTGCTTAAAATCAAAGAATCGTTTAGAAATATTGCCTTGTTGCATATAAAGAAAAACTTCTTAACTCATAACCAAGCTCATTTGATGCAAGGCGCGAAAGGCCTGCGAAGAGCGCAGGACTCGTAAACTACGTCAACTGGTAGCCGATGGTAACATTGCCATCCGACCAAATGCCTATACTTATTTCGCTCGAGCGTACCGCCGACTTCATCGTCACAGAAAAACGCACTTTCATAAACTTTAAAAAAGGATAGTGGGATCGAAACAAATCCTTTACAGACAACCGCTTTACTGCCTTCCCTATCCCGACTGATGCTCGCCAAAGGGAGCGTTCCTTCCGCAAGGTCAATGAGCCGCCTCGGTTCGTTTCATTCCCGCCAGTAGAATTCCGAAATTCGGCCTCACCTTCGGCGGAGGCCGCAAATTTAACGAGAAAGCGTCGATCCCGACGACCCCCAAATAAGGGATATAAATCAACGCATCAGATTGCTTGTAGATGAACACAAGCGGGCGAAATGGGAGGAGCACTTAAGCGGTTGTAACCTCTCTGCGGTGTAGGTAAATTTTGGTCCACCGTAAAGTCCCTATCGAATCCGTCTAAGCACAATGACAAAATTTCCATCGCCTCTGGCGATAAAGTGCTGTCGGATGCAAAAAATGCGCGAGCGCTTTCTGCCGACAATATATAATGCATTCTATGGTCGACAAAGATAGACGGAGGCCAACAGACGCGCACATAAACATAAATTCAACGCGTCTCCAATTACGATCACCGCCAAAGAGGTTCAGGACGCCATCGGTCATGCTAAACCATCCAAAGCAGTAGACCCAGACGGCATAGCGACGCCGATGCTTAAAAGCCTAGGGAGAGCGGGTTTCAAATATGTAGCGCATGTCTCCTATCTGTCTCTTTCCACCTTTGTCATTCCCGAAAAATGGAAAATGGCCAAGGTGGTCCGCTACTAAAGCCTGGGAAACCAGATAACATAGGAGAATCATATCGCCCTATATCTCTCCTATCGCCAGTATCCAAGACACTTGAAGCCATTTTGCTCCCCAACTTCAAATCAAATTGCAGCTAGCCTGTCATTAGCAAGGCTTCAGAAAACTCCATAGCACCACCACCGCGCTAAATGCCATTAGCACCCAGATAAATTGCGGTACTCGTTGCGCAAGACCTATCAAAAGCTCTTGATACGGTCAACCATGGCACGTTACTGCAAGACCTGTAAGGGTCTACCCTTCCCCCATGTCTTAAAAGGTGGACCGCAAATTATCTGGGTGGTCGGCAGGCATCGGTGCAATTTAGAAACGAAACATCAAAACCACGAAGAATTAAACAAGTGGGTGCCACAGGGTGGTGTCCTATCACCACTTTTATTTAACTTCTACATATCAAAGCTACCTTCGCCACCAGAAGGAGTTACTATCGTTTCCTACGTCGACGACTGCACAATAATGGCCACAGGCCCAGGCCCACAGATCGATGAGCTTTGCAACAGAATAAACGGCTACCTCCCTGATCTCTCCAGTTTTTTCGCCTCGCGAAACCTGGCGTTATCACCGACTAAATCCTCCGCGACCTTATTTACAACATGGACGTCCCAAATGTCGACCACTTTGAACATCCACGTCGATGGCACTACGCTACCGACTGTCCTACACCCCAAAATCTTGGGTGTGACATTTGATCAGGATCTACATTTTGGTGGGCATGCAACCACAATTGTACCGAAAATCCAGAGCCGTAATAAAATCCTCAAATCTCTTGCTGGAAGTACTTGGGGAAAAGATAAAGAAACGCTCATTACCACTTACAAAGCAATTGGCCAGCCGATTGCATGCTACGCGTCCCCTATATGGTCGCCAAGCCTAAAAACTACTCACTGGAAGAAGCTACAGGCCTATGAGCCAACACCGCCCAGGGGCCTAAGGAGTTATCTCCGTAAGCATTATGGGGAAATACGGCACCTGAGAACTCAGCCGTATGAAGCCAAGAAACACAAACAGGTCCTCAGCGAACTCCACCAACAGGCGTCGGACCTTTATGCTAGGAATTGCCCGGTGAATCCATTACTCAAAGAATAGTACCCAAAACTTGCGGAAGAGGAACGCATACTCCCCAGGGAAACGCGAGTCACTCTAGCTCAACTTCGATCTGGATACTGTAACAGGTTAAACTCTTACCTATCCAGAATCAACCCCGACATACAAAATGTATGCCCCGCTTGCAATGTGTCCCCACATGAGACCAACCATCTCTTTAATTGTAATGTGGAACCAACGCCTCTAACACCCCTCTCATTATGGTCCACCCCTGTTGAAACTGCAAGTTTCCTTGGACTCCCGTTAGAGGATATGATGACAATTTGTGATCGGTCGCACCTATTGGATGGGGCGAAGCACTGCTACAACAACAACAACAACAAAAGATTTTAAGCCAAGCTCCTCTTCCAATTTGCGCCGTGCTCCTTTAATTCTTCCTACAAATTGGTGGGAAGGAATCAACATGTTTTAACGCCGACTCCGACCGGCAGATGAGTTTTCACTGAGAAGCTTTGAATGGTAAAAATACACTCGATGTGCTCGCCAAATCACTGCTGTGGGGGAGAACCCGCTATGTTGCTTTGCCCGTGGCTTGAAGCCAATATCTTTGCTGTGGTGGGCGGAGCACGGTACCACCACTCCACGGCGGCCACCTCATTTTATATGATCTTAATTTGCGTCCGTTCCCTGCTTAGCAAAACAAGTTATATGGTATCTGATGTAAAGCATATGTTTGGAAGCGAAGATGTGCACCTCCTCACTCACATCTTATCTTTGCTTACATGGTTACTATTAGCAACCCTGGGGAAAATAAAACGTTCTGTATCAAGTGTATACGGATGATATGGCTTGCCTTACATTGCCTTACCCACCTTCTGCAGCAATATGTAAAAAGCGCTGACTATTCTGAATATAAAAAACACTTGATATGATAGGAAGAGAATGAGAGGCATAAGATTGAACAGCCTCCGGTACTCAAAGGGCCGCATTCATAAGCCTTCCGAAACGAAATATCTTTAGAGAAATCATAGAAAGCTACCAAATTAGGCTGACTCCCAGCAAAACTTTCAAAAGCCTAATGGTCGCCTTTCAATATATTTGGTTCTCTAACTCCTTGTATAGTTCCGTAATGTTTTCTGCAATAACACGAATGCCTGATTATCGGTAAAATCCACTCTCCCTTTACGATACAAGAGGTTCAAAGCTTACTAACCTATACGGTTGAAACCAACACACACCACACTCTAGGCCATCCGGAGCTTTGGAAACTGATCACTAAACCAGAGTGGACTGTAAACAGAAATACATATGTGCTTCGGCCATAGAAACCAATGTGGGAAGCTAGGTGAGTGTTTCGCCGAGTCAAGACTGGCTTGACAAAGAGTCTGCCGAAGAGACTTCAGAAAACTTGTATGATTACGGATAAAGGTATTTAAAATCTCAGCTAAGGATCTTTGATAAGGGCATTCGTTAAGCTCAATACTTTCTTGAGTTCATATACTACTTGGAAATTAGTTGAATAAATTTCCCCAACCAGTAATTAATTTAAGGATTATTCGAAACTATGCAACATAAAAATTGAAGCCTCATTTAAAAAAAAATTGAAAGCCTTTATCTAATTTTCGACAAAAACAATTTCGTAGATGATTTTGCCATTTTTCTGGTGGGGTTAAAGGTCATACATAAGTGCAATTGTGTTTGTGTGCATTTGTGATGTAAACAAATGTCATTTCTTTCTGATTTTTGGTTTTCTTCAATATTTTGCTGACCATCGATTTGAAGAGATTCTGTTTATTCATAAATATCCAAGCGTTGCATAGGTCTTAACGAAAGTACCGTTGCTTGTGGTAACATTTCTGCAATAAAAAAATCATAACTAGGAATTTTATTTTCAATTAAATCCTTCCATAACTTACTCATCCTCCCACGGACACACGCATTACGATCAGCCTCGGTTGTCTTGCTATCGCCAACGCTATCAGCTGCACCGCCCGCCGAAGTGCTCGCTTTTTCTTTTTCGTCTGCGACAAGTATTTTCTTGCCATCCGCACTACGCTTCTTTCGTCGCTTCTTCACCTCTTCCATTGCGACTGATGGTGGTGTTTCATCTATAGCACTTGCGCGGATCACTTCTGCTGGCTCAATAGTTTGTGTAGGTGTTTTTGGCTGGTTCTGCTTCTTCCTGTATTGATTCTTCTGTATCTTCACATGGCTCATCATCCACCGTATCGATATCCATTTCGGCAAGTGGTGCCATTGATGGCGCTGGCGTTGGCGCTGGTGGTATATAACCGACTTGCGAATCTGAATCAAGAATATCATAATCATATTCTTCCTTTCCCATCGGCCACAAATGTAAACCCTCTTGATATTCATCAGTGGTTGGTGATAACTCTTCTTGAGTGTCTTGTGCTTCTTGCGCTGCTGCTATTTCAGCTTCCACACGCAATTGTTCCTCTTCCTCCATAGGTCCAATGGTGGTGGTGGTGGCGGTATCGTTGAGGCGATAAGAGGCAGTGCATCCGTAGACATGACTGTATGCAATTTGGAGATATTATCGTCACTAGCATTGCTGGTGGCTGATGGTACTAATCGTGTGACTTCAAAAGTTTCTGGCACGGATTTTTCCCGTTTGGCGAGGAGTTCGTAGAATTTCGGCACAGGGTGCGCTATAAAATTATAAAGGTTTAGTTAAGTATTTGATAACCATTTTTATACTCAGTTGAGCAGAAGCTCACAGAGTATATTAAGTTTGATTGGATAACGTGGTTGTACAGGTATAAGGAATCGAGATAGATATAGACTTCCCTATATCAAAATAATCAGGATCGAAAAAAATTGATGAGCCATGTCCGTCCGTCCGTCCGTCCGTCCGTCCGTTAACACGATAACTTTGAGTAAATTTGAGTAATTGATGAATTTGGTATGTAGATTCCTGAGCACGCATCTCAGATCGCTATTTAAAATGAACGAAATCGGACCATAACCACGCCCACTTTTTCGATATCGAATTTCGAAAAACGAAAAAGTGCGATAATTCATTACCAAAGAAAGTTAAAACGATGAAACTTGGTAGATGAGTTGACCTTATGACACATAATAGAAAACTAGTAAAATTTTGGACAATGGGCGTGCACCGCCCACTTTTAAAAGAAGGTAATTTAAAATTTTTGCAAGCTGTAATTTGGCAGTCGTTGAAGATATCATGATGAAATTTGGCAGGAACGTTACTCCTATTAGTATATGTACGCTTAATAAAAATTAGCAAAATCGGAGAAGGACCACGCCCACTTTAAAAAAAAATTTTTTTAAAGTAAAATTTTAACAAAAAATTTAATATCTTTACAGTATATAAGTAAATTATGTCAACATTCAACTCCAGTAATGATATGGTGCAACAAAATACAAAAATAAAAGAAAATTTCAAAATGGGCGTGGCTCCGCCCTTTTTCATTTAATTTGTCTAGGATACTTTTAATGCCATAAGTCGAACAAAAATTTACCAATCCTTTGAAATTTGGTAGGAACATAGATATTATGACGTTAACTGTTTTCCGTGAAAATGGGCGAAATCGGTTGAAGCCACTCCCAGTTTTTATACACAGTCGTCCGCCTGTCCTTCCGCATGCCGTTATCACGATAACTTGAGTAAATTTTGAGGTATCTTAATGAAATTTGGTACGTAGGTTCCTGGGCACTCATCTCAGATCGCTATTAAAATTAATGAAATCGGATCGTAACCACGCCCACTTTTTCGATATCGAAAATACGAAAAATGAAAAAAAATGCCATAATTCTATACAAAATACGAAAGAGGGATGAAACATGTTAATGGATTGGTTTATTGACGCGAAATATAACTTTAGAAAAAACTTTGTAAAATGGTTGTGACACCTACCATATTAAGTAGAAGAAAATGAAAAAGTTATGCAGGGCGAAATAAAGAACCCTTGAATCTTGGCAGGTATTACATATATAAATAAATTAGCGGTATCCAACAGATGACGTTCTGGGTCACCCTGGTCCACATTTTGGTCGATATCTGGAAAACGCCTCACATATACAACTACCACCACTCCCTTTTAAAGCTCTCATTAATACTTTTTAATTTGATACCAATATCGTACAAACACATCTAGAGTCACCCCTGGTCCACCTTTATGGCGATATCTCGAAAAAGGCGTCCACCTATAGAACTAAGCCCCACGCCCTTTAAATTACTCATTAACACCTTTCATTGATACCCATATCGTACAAACATATCTGAGTCACCCCTGGTCTCACCTTTATGGCGATTATCTCGAGACGGCGTCCACCTATGGAACTAAGAATTACTCCCCTTTTAAAATACTCATTAACACCTTTCATTTGATACCCATATCGTACAAACAAATTCTAGAGTCAAACCCTGATCCACCTTTAATGGCGATATCCCTAAATGGCGTCCACCTATAGAACTATGGTCCACCCCTCATAAAATACTCTTTAATGCCTTTCATTTTCAGGTTTCCTCGTTTCATTTTCCTACATGTATTTTCCCTATGTTGTCACCATAGCTATCAACTGAGTATGTAATGTTCGGTACACCCGAACTTAACCTTCCTTTACTTGTTCAAGTTATTTTTGCGTTACATAAACATGCTCTAGTAGACTTTGTTTTCCCCCAGCTTCGGCTTTCATGTATTTAAGTATTTCTCCCCCTCCCCTTTTTCTTCCCACCCTCTCTTCTATCAGTCTTACTCACCGATCTCCTTTTCCTTTCCTTATTTTCTTAATTTCCATCTCCCACTCCCACCTCTTCTACTACTTCAATTCCCAATAAAAATCTTAATCCCACGCCCACTGATAAATATGCATTAAATAAATACCTGGTTTTTTCATTAACTGCAGGACGGGCTTCTCTCTTCACTTGTATTGTGGGTGTAGACAAACGCGAGCTCGCCACTTCCTTCAAGTCATAATTCTCAATCAGTTCTATTTGCAGCTCTTGTACATCCACCTCTACCTCAGTTTCCGAAATAATTATACTACCATTGTCGCTATTACCACTACCTCCGCTTCCTTCTGCACCACATATCAATCGCTTTGCGGACTCTCACATGAGATTACCTCAACCGTGTGCTGGTAAGTATTATCATCTGATGGTGGTGGTGTAATTTTGGTAATGGGTGGCGGTGTTGGAGTTGGTGGTGATAAAGCCGACATTTCAGATGCTAATGATTCGCTATTGCGTTGCGATAACGCCAGTCTATTGAGCTCTTCCTCAATTTCCGCATCTGACATAGAGGGTGGATCTTTCGTAATGGTACTACTAAACGCAGGTGCCGTGGCCATTGTAGCAATACTTTTGGTAATTCGCGGTGGTGGAGTTGGTGTGGAAGCGTATGGTCCACAACAATTTGGCTGCCCACCGTGGGTGATGGGCTTGTCGATGTCTTCTCTGAGACAGATGTATGACCGAAATGGTATTCCGTTAGGCGATTACTGCGAACAAAGAGGAAAAAGTTTACCGAAAAATTTAAGTGAATATATCTTAATTATACAATAAAGAATACTTACCTTGGCGTGAAGACATAGAAGCTCTGCGCTGCTCGGTAAAGTTGGGTATAAGACGTTTACTTGTCTCACCACTATCCACAGTGTTCTGATGGCGTATGCCCAAATTTCGCTGCATACGATCCGAAACGTCGGAGATATCCGAAGAGGTGCTGTAAGGTACAGATTTAGATGTTGAATTACTTCATTATATTTAGCATACTTAAAAGTACCTGGTAAGACGGTGTGTAGTGGATTTGGTTACAGTGCTTCCAGTCGCCGTTGGTTCGTTTTCTTGCTCCCACGGACAAACCGACAGTTTGATTTGAGAAGCCTTTAGTGGCTCATCTGGTATATCCCAAGGGCATACCGCACTACTGGACGACTCTATAGTGGTTTCAAGTCGAGACGCTTTTGGCTTTGGAGCCTCTCTGCTGAGTATTTGAAAACACATTTAAGTTATTTTTCGAATTTTACCATTTTATATACAGAAACATTTTTTACAACAATTAAAGTGCCTTAGCTTAGCAAAGCAACAAAAACACAAAAATACCAAAGGCAAGAACACAAATTTAGGAATTATATCAAAAATGAGAATTACTGCAGGGCAAAGTTTCATAGAGTCATATTTTCAGAGAGGTTCTTTACACTGATTCCAAAGAGATCAACTTAACCTTACAACACACATTTATGAAATATGGAGGAAGGTAGTACTATAAAGTTGTTTATTGACTTTAAATTAGTACGAGCAAAACAAAAATATAAAAAATAGTTAATGTAATGATATGTGCAATATGAAGTAAATGAGTGATATAGGAAAGGCTCCTCAAAAGACTTTTATATTAACGAAACACGCCAACTAGAAAATATCCGTGGTTTGTTAAGTTTTATACAGTGGCGTTTACGTCAATGACAAACGCTTTTCTTTGACAAAGGAAGTGCCGGGTAACCGGTAGGTGTTTGAATAAAAATATATGATCTTAGAATTGTCTAAGAAGTTAGGTTGATTTATATTGAGACAACTTGCCGTCATCTTATATCATATGTTACTATGAGACGAACCATATTTTGCGTTTGGTCATCAGCTGTGCCATTTTTACAAAATACAAACTTTAGTGGGATTTTACCTAATAAATCTTGCCAAAGTATGACCCTGTCGCTAAATCTACAAAGCAAACTTACAGACAGGTTAGTTAGGTTAAAAGACATGGCCGAAAACTACTTCACCAAATCGACAATTAGGCCATGGATGTTCCCATTATAATGTTCTTGAGCGGTCTTCAACGCTTGTTGTACCAGTTGCTATCGACTGAATCATGAGACGAAGTCATAAAATTTATATATCGCCTCTCGATTTCGAGTATAAAAAAAAACGCGGCTGCCTCTGGAAACTTATAGATCCCAAATAATGATAGGACTCAGTTACAAAAAAAACTCAAATTTAAGTTTAACATGTATACGACACTCTTCTTATTTATCGTGTATTATGATTATTTGTTATTTTTCAAACGACCGCCGTGTTGGTAGGTAGCGTGCTCTGCCTACCACACCGAAGATCCTGGGTTCAGGCCCCGGACAAAACTACATCAAAAATTTTAGAAAGAAGTTTTTTCAATTAGAAGGAAAATTTTCTAAGCATGGTCGCCCTCGGCGGTGTTTTCTCAAGCACCCTGACTGCCTTACAGTTGCCGTTCGGAGTAGGCATAAAACAAGTAGGTCCCATCCCACCAATTTGTAGGAAAAAATAAGAGGAGCACGACAGAAATTGGAAAAGAAGCTCGGCGTTAAATCTCTTCTGAGGTTAACGCGCCTTCCATTTATTTATTTATATTTTTTTTAACAAATGAATTTGAATACCTGATCAATAGAAAGAGAGTCTTTATCATGTTCTACACACAAACTATCGTGTATACATCCCGATATCCCAATCCGTTGATTGCTTGGGTCATAACTTGGATGGTTACTTGTTATTTAGTTATGAGTCGAAATTTCTATACATCTCAACAATTTTATCCTACTATTTTTTGTCCAAGATCAATATTGAATAAAAAAAATGCCATGTCAGTATAAGCTTTACTTGTATGTTTGTATGTTTGTACTTATGTATGAAACTCTTCCATATTAAATAAAAACAAGTAAGGAAGGTTAAGTTCGGGTGTAACCGAACATTACATACTCAGTTGAGAGCTATGGTGACAACATAAGGGAAAATAACCATGTAGGAAAATGAACGAGGGAAACCCTGGAATGTGTTTGTATGACATGTGTATCAAATAAAGGCATTAAAGAGTATTTTATGAGGGAGTGGGCCATAGTTCTATAGGTGGACGCCATTTAGGGATATCGCCATAAAGGTGGACCAGGGGTGACTCTAGAATGTGTTTGTACGATATTGGTATCAAATTAATGGTATTAATGAGAGTTTTAAAAGGGAGTGGTGGTAGTTGTATATGTGAAGGCGTTTTCCAGATATCGACCAAAATGTGGACCAGGGTGACTCAGAACATCATCTGTTGGATACCGCTAATTTATTTATATATGTATACCTGCCAAAGATTTCAAGGGTTTTTTATTTCGCCCTGCAGAAACATTTTTCATTGTCTTCTACTTAATATGGTAGGTGTCACAACCATTTTACAAAGTTTTTTCTAAAGTTATATTTCGCGTCAATAAAACAATCCAATTACTTTACCATGTTTCATCCCTTTTTTCGTATTTGGTATAGAATTATGGCATTTTTTTCATTTTTCGTAATTTTCGATATCGAAAAAGTGGGCGTGGTCTTAGACGGATTTCGTTCATTTTTTACACCAAGATAAAGTGCGTTCAGATAAGTACGTGAACTAAGTTCAGTAAAGATATGTCGATTTTTGCTGTAGTTATCGTGTTAACGGCCATGCGGAAGGACAGACGGACGACCGTGTATAAAAACTGGGCGTGGCTTCAACCGATTTCGCCCATTTTCACAGAAAACAGTTAACGTCATAAAATCTATGCCCCTACCAAATTTCAAAAGGATTGGTAAATTTTTGTTCGACTTATGGCATTAAAAGTATCCTAGACAAATTAATGAAAAAGGGCGGAGCCAAGCCCATTTTGAAATTTTCTTTTATTTTTGTATTTTGTTGTACCATATCATTACTGGAGTTGAATGTTGACATAATTTACTTATATACTGTAAAGATATTACATTTTTTGTTAAAATTTTACTTAAAAAAATTTTTTTTTAAAGTGGGCGTGGTCCTTCTCCGATTTTGCTAATTTTTATTAAGCGTACATATAGTAATAGGAGTAACGTTCCTGCCAAATTTCATCATGATATCTTCAACGACTGCCAAATTACAGCTTGCAAAATTTTAAATTACCTTCTTTTAAAAGTGGGCGGTGCCACGCCCATTGTCCAAAATTTTACTAACTTTCAATTCTACGTCATAAATTCAACTCACCTACCAAATTTCATCGCTTTATCTGTCTTTGGTAATGAATTATTGCACTTTTTCGGTTTTTCGAAATTTTCGATATCGAAAAAGTGGGCGTGGTTATAGTCCGATATCGTTCATTTAAATAGCGATCTGAGATGAGTGCTCAGGAACCTACATACCAAATTTCATCAAGACACCTCAAAATTTACTCAAGTTATCGTGTTAACGGACGGACGGACGGACGGACATGGCTCAATCAAATTTTTTTTCGATGCTGATGATTTTGATATATGGAATTCTATATCTATCTCGATTCCTTTATACCTGTACAACCAACTGTTATGCAATCAAACTTAATATACTCTGCGAGCTCTGCTCAACTGAGTATAATAATTATATGTTACGTTTACACAAAGGTACGCGTATTTTCAGTTGGTAGAATAGGTTTGCGTGTAATTGGTTGACTCTTAACAAAACGGCTAACTTATTCTAATTATACGTAAACGCCACTGTATGTATGTATAAGTAGAGCAACAGCAACATCAGATTTGAAAGCAAGAGATAGATAGTTTAGAAATTTTAGAAAAGTTTTTTTTTATTCTGAAATTAGAATGAAATAACAGCTTACTGATGAGAGTGTACGCTACTCTCGTGACAAGTGATTGGCTCAGCTTCTATTGCAATATCGATGACCTGTAGTTGTGGCATATCTCCCCTGTAAATGGACTCACTACTGTGATGATGCAATTGAATTGTGTTCAAAACAAAAGTTTATGCATGAAAATATGAAAAAAGAAATTTCAATTTAAGAATTTAATTAAGAATGTGCAACCAATAAAAAATTATTTTAAAAAGCGGCACTAATTCAATATTTTACTTTAAGACAATATTTTAGTAGTCGAGCTAGTGACCCGAAGCCTATGCAAGCCCCCAGACCAGCATTTAGAATGGACTAGAGCAAAAACAAGAACGGAGAAAACTTTTGACAAACCGGTCAGCTCCGTAAACCAAATTTGGTAGTGTTCCAATAGAAAAAGCTAGCTTCAGATTGCGCAGAGGTTAGCAAAACACAACAGCATAAACTGTCTCACAACTGAGGCAAAAGTCCAAGATGTAATCGAAAAAGAGATTGGAAAAGCATATACCGCGTCCTACTGCATAAGATCATAATCCATATCGATTGGATGCTGGCAGTGTCTTTGCTTTGGCTATGGTTGTAAGGATCCACACAGAAATTACGCCTGTTGCAATTATGAAGAAAACAGTAACAAAGTACCGCCACTGAGAGCCTGTTACCTTGGTAGCTCGCAGAAGCTCGGTTATGCCTTTGGATATGAAGCATGCGGCACAACATTGTAAAGGACAAACTGTCATGCCGGGACTAAACTGTTATGCAGGAGTAGGCTTTTTTATATCATCATTTGATCGTTGGCCACAGATCCAAACTAAAAATCATCAGCAAACTTTATAGAGCCCTACCTGACTGGCATATGAACAACACCCGCACTGCCACGCTCTTAAAAACGGACGCTAACTCCAATGTTATGAACTGTATAGCCGGATAAGGCTACATCCTTGTTACAGCAGTTAATATGACAATAGTCATTTGGTACTTTTCCCTTACATTACCTATCAAATTTTCAGGCTCACACGCTAGGGCTTATTGATAATGATCTAAGAGATCGACGCGGTACACGTTCATATATCAGCCGTCAAATGAGGAATGCCTCAGAATAGCAGAAGATAAAGTTAGCCTTTGAGATGCCAGATAAGCACGGTCTTGCCGTACTTAAGATACACGATTCCCGAAATAAGCTGTGTTGTAGAAAGCTGCGGCCAAACGCTGCCAGAGGGAGAGTTTTGTAGGACCTCACTTTGCGTGGAACATAATCAAGACCCTTGAGCGCAAGCATTCATTAAAGATAGGCATGCTACCCAAGTAGACGCAACATTGACTCAATCCAGTAAGAAGGACTTAAAGCAAACCTGTTTATCGAGAAACGTATAAATTCTCCAAAGCCTTGCGGATTACCTGTAGATGCTATAGGACTCGCTGCATATAATGATTTAATTGCAGATATACTGCAAATGGTTCGAATAGAAAATTTTCCCACTAAAAGCAATACCTCGGCATAAATGGAAGATGAAGCAGGACTCTCTTACAGGCAGTATGGTTTATGGAAAGGGTTCATCACAAGAGCTGTCCTAGGGAAAGTGATCGACGTAGTCAGACGTGCCATCTCGCAAGACGTCAAAAATGCTTTAAACTGAGCAGGTCTGAAGACATAATTGAGGGATAATCTTGAACATGGACGATCTTGAACATCGGCTGGATACCTTGATACTTGAGAGACCGACATCTAAAGTACAAAATGACTCACAGTCAAAAAAAATTCAGATAACAGGCGGAGCAGTCAGTGTTCGAGTCTAAGTTCCAAATTTTGTAGTTTTACGTACGGCATGTGCAGGTCGAAGGCACTTTTCTCAACGCTGTCGCAGATAATGTGGTTGCCCGAAACTGCCAGCTGGCAGGGTTTAAACTAAACCAAGGCATGCAGTATAAATGTATGGATGGCTTATCATAATCTTTTGATTGTAACAGCAAGAAAGGCAATCGTTATACTCACACAGAGTTTGATCCCCACTACCTTTAGTATGACAGTTGAATAAAAACATACAGCTCAACGAAAGACAGCTCACTTTCTGGAAGCACATGTGCAAGGAAGCTGCTCACGTTACCCACGGATTCTCTGCTCTATTTAAAAGCAATTTAGGTGGATGCATAAAACATGTGAAGTACAGAACCGCTCTTAGCTTGGTCGAAATGTTCTCACAAAACATCTCTTGGTAGTTGCGAGAACTAAGCAGATGTGTCTTCGCCTTGAAAATAAAAAAAATTTGCGCAACGGAACCGAAGCAAATAGGGATGCTGTTGATATATAGGCACGAGAAAACGGCATCAATGCCAGCAAGAGTGATGGAGAAACAGAACTGAAAAGGTTGAAGCCACTACATAAAGATTTCGAAAGGTGGAAACCCCAAACTGCCTATGTGCAAATATAGATTTTATGCGCCACAACTTCCTCCAATGCGAACACTTCGCTTAACAATGTAAGACTGTGGAAGTGACATCACTGAGTGTCATCAATAATGTAACCAGCAGTATTAATGGAGGGAATACGGTCCGCAAATACGTCAGGCACGTACTTCATGCCAATCCATACTAAGGCTGCCTTATCCGCAATCTGGAAAATAGGCATGGAACTCGCACATCCATTCTCAAAATAAGCCTAAAGGCTAAACGACTGCTTATATATTTGATATTGCCTTTTAATTAAAAAATAATAAAACCTAACCAAATTACATATTAAAGCATGCTTAAACTAAATTAGCAAGAAAAAAGTTTTACAAGCAACTCACCTGTATGGCATCTCACTCAAGTTACTTTGCGAGTGCGAATGTGGAACTTTTGATGTGATGTCCTTGTTCACCCCAATCACAGCCAGCTCATGCGCCGAACCAGTCAGACTGCGATCGCTACCACGTCGACGTGCTAAACTGCCAGGCGGAGGAGCTGGCATCATTGAACCACTAACGCAGCTGGTATTCTTTGATGCTACTGAATCGCCAAGATTAGGTTGGCTGGATAGAGCTGTAGTCATTTTCTTTTTAGCACCACTTACACCACCAAAATTAAAGAATCGTTTTTTGTGCGATGGCTGTATACCAGTCTCCAATAGACGTTTATAGTGATCGGAGCGTATAAAACGTGGATAGCAGTCCTTCTTCAACAACAACATATATATGTGCTCTGAAGCTGAATCGAATGTGAAACGAGATGGATGTTTAAGACCTTTTAAAACGCTTTCCATAGTTTTTCCGTCAATGTTAATTTCGCATGGCGCACCTGGCTTCAAAAACTCTCTGCAAAAGGAGATAAAAGAAGCTTGCCGTATACAGAAACTCAACAATCAAAACAAATCATGAAGTACTCACTCGTAAATTTCGTTGACTTTTCGTGGAACCTGAGAATGTGCTGAACGTCGCAGACGATTTACGGCTATCCAAAAGCGTATATTCTCATGTGAGTATTCTTTTTCCAGAAAGTTAGTAAACTCTTGCAAACCAGTTGGATCTGAAACTAGTTCCTCTATGGAAATGGCCCAACGTTTGACGCGCTTTTCGGTTGGAATATCAACGTAGGTGTTGTTCAATTGCCAAAAGGTGACGTCTTCTGACACCCATGGATTCGACGGCAGTACAGGTTGCAGGAAGAAGTCATACTCGATGAAAGTCTCAGAGTAGGCCACGAGTGATTCACAAGCTTGTGACATCTTCATGCGTGTGCGATTAAGCGATTTACGAAGATAGTCCACTTCACGTTGAACATCTTCGACAGTCTTCTTTTTATTGGGTTTAGCGCCTAGACGATCACGCGACGGTATGGGGCATGGTTCGAGTGGTGTGAATTGACCAGGCGGTGGACGGTGTACACGCCAGTATGCGCGTTCCTATATAATGAAATGAAAGGAAATTCAAAAATTTAAGATAAAAGCGAGTTCGAGGTAACTTACTTGTGAGTCGCCAACAATTTTATCACCCTTTTTACGCTCTTTCGCTAACCGCACCTGCTCTTCTGCTTGCATAGAAATAAAATCCCATTTACCTTTCAAATTCTTATGCAGTGACGCCAAAGCTTCAGCTTCGTAATCTTCCAAGGCGTGACGTTGTTTGTTGCGCAACGAACGCTTGGCCAAGTAAATGGCGTACTCAACATTGTCGGGCGCCTTATGCTGCCATGGCCAGTAGTAGGGCGTTTGAAAACGATAAAGTGAGGAATCGTCTTTTACAGTCAGTGATTTCGTGTCATTGACGGGGAAAAAGTATCCATGCAGGCAAAGTTGGTTGGCGATATTCAGCGCCTCAGATTCTTCAATCAATAGTCGATCCATTAGCCACTCAATAAGATCGTAGCCTGGCGAAAAAGTTTATAAATGATAAAATTTAGTTAGGAAATTTTAAAAGGTAGAAGATAAATACAAAACCACCTTACCCATGAAAGCATATGGAATGGAAGTCAGAAATATTTTCTGTTCGCGCACCGGCACTTTATTTTCAGGGCCTTGCATTTGACGCACTAGGGCCTCCATCTGTAGAGAAAGAAGAGAGGAAAGGAGATAAAACAACAGCAGTAAAAAAGCGTTTTATAAATAAAAATGTATGACATGGCCCAAGTACCCTTTATTCTAAAAGCTGGTAAGAGCTCTCGTGCATCTCTTCCGGGCTTCAGACAAATCAGTGTCACATCGGCAGAATGCCTAATGCTAAGGTGGCTAAGCCGAAAGAGCCTTTTATTCGATTTGAAAACAAAAAAATAACTCTGGATGGCTTAAGAGCGAGGGACACTGGTTAAATTCACTAAAAAATGTCTGTGTATCATAACTGGCCAACGGTGTGAAGTGGAGAGATTAGAGAGAAGATTGTGCATAGGTGCACCATAAGGGGCTATTTGGCTTGTTTATGGGTTTTCCAGTATATGAGCTTATAGCGGACCTAGAAGCCATAAGCTTTCCGAACTTTACCTAGGCATATGACTTGACGATCTTGCTAAGGGGCAAATTTTGCAGGACGTTCTGGATATGGTGAAAAGATGGGCAGAATCGTGTGGATTTTCTACAAGCTTTAGTGAGACGAAACTAGTTTGTGAGCATGTATAGGATACCTACCTACCGGTAAGCAAGGTGCGGTTTTTACTCTCTACTTTGTTGTCTTCGAAATTAATTTTAGAAGATAAGGCTAGGAAATCCTTGGTTGGCCTAGGATACCACTTGCATCACAAAACAGATGTAACTCCTATCGCTGATAGTTTGCTTAAAAAATTGTTTTTTTTAACGACGTATAACAATGGGAATGTCAGATTTACCATGTATGTATGTACATTAGGCCGGGTCGATTTGTGGGGAGGCAAAAAAATCGCCCATTGCTCTGTGAAAATCATATTCTAGGGATCAAAATAAGAAACTTTGCCGAAGGAACCATACCTCTAGAACGAATTCTGATGTCCCCCCTTTGGGTCGTAGGGGCAAATTTTGAAAAATCCCACTTAGAAATGCCTATGTTTTTTTCTTTTTGGAGAACATATGTAAATGAAAAATGAACTTTAACTTAGTAATAGAAAAGAAATTAAAAAAATTATTAGAAATTAGCGTTTTTACAACCCCCTTTTAAAACCAAGGCATCACTGTGATGCATTTGCATGTCGTAAACATAGTTGTGTGGGTTTTTTATTCAACCGTTTTAAAAAATGAAGGTATCACTGTGACACAATTGCAGATCGTAAAATTGCTTGTGTTGTTTTTTTTAAGCCACCACAAGACACAGCAGGTAGAATTGAAATTGCCCCTACCCAAAAGTTCGACCCAAAGGGGGGGACATCAGAATTCGTTTTAGAGGTATGGTTCCTTCGGCAAAGTTTCTTATTTTGATCCCTAGAATACGATTTTCACAGAGCAATGAGCGATTTTTAAATCGACCCGCCCTAATGTACATATATACGTATGTATGTATTCATAAATATTTCCCACCAAAGCCTTCTTTGTATTTTGACGTCTAAAGACATATTATTAGTGCATTATATGAAATCAGTCTATGGCAGTTTAAAATAATGCTCCTCGAATCATTAAGAATATATTCAGTTGTTAGTGCAGTGCAAACGTTTACTAAACGCAATGCTTTAGAACTACCCAAGTGAGAACAAAGGGATTATAAGGGCAAATTTAGCGGTGTAATAGTACAAAAACGAAAGCTTTGTACGTTAAAATTTAAATTTTGTGCAACATCAGAGAACTGCGCGAGTGCCTATTCTTAATATCCGAAGTAGCCCTTGCACTATACAGATTGCTGTCGGAACGCTACAATTTAGGTACTTTTCGTATCTTCTCATATATTTCTGTTTTTTAGGAAATAGCGCCACACCATTATCGTCGGAATAACAAAAAAACTGTTTTGACTTCTCGAAAAGCTAAAGTGTCTGTCCGATATTTATCTTGTTGTAGTTCGTTTTGCATTTCTCTGGTCCATATGAAATTCACAACCTGCAGCACAAGCATTGACGAGGGTGGTGACATTGTACTGTGCGCAAAACTACTCAAAAATCAAATTAATTAAGTTTCAAGGATATTTTCAATTCTCAAAAAGCGTCAATAAAAGTACTGGTTATGGCAACCGATTACACACACATACATACAAAGAAAAATAAAGACCAAATGTAAAGCCTGTAAGTTTTGTCTAGTTGGTATGTACTCAGATTGATTTAGTCGTCGTCGTCGTCGTCGCTGATTGTTGTATTTGTCTTTGTAATTGCGGCTTATAAGCTCAACCTAAATTTTTCAATAAGCTGTCAACATCAACATCAATGTCATTGGGAGGAACCAATTTGCGAATCTTCTTTTAAGCGCAAACACTCGATGTAGACCAAGAGGGCAAGGTTAGCGCTCAGTGAAAAACTGAAGCCTTCAAGCATTCGAGAGCATACAAACAACCCCACAAAATAATCGCAATTATATCATAAATTATATCATTATAAAAAGTTAGTGTGGTTAAGAATTGGACACTATTTACCTACACTACGGCCTCCTATATTTATCTCCTGTTAGTTTCATAATTTTCTACATAAGACACATATTTTTGCACGGTTAAATATTGGAAGCATTAAACTCATCAAATTTATTGATGCAAGACAGCTTTTATAGAATTTATAAAAAAGAGTCCATTAATTTGAGCGAATAAGTTTTACAAACACAAAGTATCTGTGGGTGTGCAATTAAAAGGTTTTGGACTCAAAGAATTAAGATACCAAACGGAGTTATTTAACTCGTATCTGTTTATGGATAATTCATCCACCGAATAATTCATCCCGTACAATTTAACCCAAGGACAACTTATATCAGAAATTCATCCCACGGACAACCACAACCCAGACAATTCATCTCACGGATTATTTATCCCGGACAATTCAGCCCACGGTCGAGCAATTGTTGTATATTTGGTTTCTTTGTTCTTCCCTTTAACACCTCAACGCTGTTTTCGTTGAGGTTATCTGCTTGGTACTCGGCGTAAACAATGTAGCCAAATTTTTTGTGGTGGCAGTGGTATATCCCGCAAGACGAAGAAACTGGATCATATGTAATATCTCACTGTAGAAGGATCAGATTTCATTGTCATTATTAAGCGGTCGTTTTCTGACTCCTTTTATTGGTGAAGGAGTTTGCATGTGTAAAAATAAAAACCAACAAGTAAGGAAGGCTAAGTCGGGTGTAACCGAACATTACATACTCAGCCGCCAAATTACAGCCTGCAAAACCTTTAAATTACCTTCTTTTAAAAGTGGGCGGTTTGTGGGCCCATTGTCCAAAATGTTACTAATTTTCTATTCTGCGTCATAAGGTCAACTCACCTACCGAAGTTCATCGCTTTATCCGTGTTTGGTAATGAATTATCGCACTTTCTCGGTTTTTCGAAATTTTCGATACAGAAAAAGTGGGCGTGGTTATAGTCCGATTTCGTTCATTTTAAATAGCGATCTGAGATGAGTGCCCAGAAACCTACATACCAAATTTCATCAAGATGCTTCAAAATTCCTCAAATTATCGTGTTAACGGACAGACGGACGGACGGACATGCTATTTTCTTTATTCGCCCAGATCATTTTGATACACAGAAGTCTATATCTATCTCGATTAGTTTATGCCGTTACGGGGTACCGTTTGCGAACAAAATTAATATACTACTGTGAGCTCTGCTCAGCTGAGTATAAAAAGGGATAGCACACCGTTGGCGTCCCGCTGAATGGGTAAGATGTTAAGTTGAATATGTTCTTCTTATTTAAAAGGAATCTTCACCGTCCCAGCTTTAATTCGATATTGTACTGTAATTCTATCCAGTGGACTGCTCATCCTGCCAAAGTAGTTGGTACTTAATACCCCACCTGTTTCATTCGAAAATGAGATTTCTTGTGTGAAGTACAACTTTTCACTGTGCAACTACAACCACTTGTAATCTTTTTTATAACTTTTTCACTTCTCAAAACGCAAAACGAAAATCTTTGATTTTCTCTGTCAATTTTAATTTAACATATATTTTTCGAGTCATCGAGGCATATTTTTTAATATTAGAATTTATCTTTATATGTACATATAAAGGACTTATTAATAATCCACCATAAGATTATGCAAAAAAACAAAATGCGCAACTCGAGTCTGTTATTGTTATTTGGGCTTTGCATGGTAAATATTGTTGATTCGATAATTATTTAAAACAGTCGAGATTTGCAGGTCTGACCTTGATCGTAGTTACATTTCAGCAAACGCATGCACTGCGCCGCATCAAACGCGGTTCGACCGCAACTCAAAATGAAACCAAACTTTCCAATGATATTCTGCTGGATTTGCACAACATTTCGAATGATATTAAGTGAATGGGCATGCAGAAAATAAAGCAGATGGGGAAGAAGCAGCACAAGGAACATGAGGCGAGTACTTGGGCCAAAAAGGCTGTGACTGCTGTTGAGCATGTAATTGATAAAGGTTGGTAGTTGCTATAAAATGTTTTAGCAATTTATGTAGTTAATTGAATGCATTTTCTTTGTTAGCCTTTCCTTCGCTCATTCACAAATCCGATGATGAAAAATTGAGAAGTGACGCCTCACCATTGCATTACAATACAAATAATGCGCCGCTGAAGTCAGCGGACAATAATGCTGTCGCAAGTGATAAAGACATTTATAAAACTTCATTGGCTGATATGCTAGAAAATCAATTCAATGCTGAACGTCTCTTTAGCAACAACATGCAACACGATGTCGAATTCGGTGCAGGCGATGCTCCAGAAGTTCTTATTATAGATAATGGCATGCGACCTACGTGGGACACACAGCACGGACTCAATTCTTTCACATTACAGCAACCAAATTTTCGCAGTATGCCAATAGTTTTAAGAGACTGGCCGAACTAACAAAGAAACCAAGTTAAACAATCTAAATGATATGAGATTTAATACAGCGCACATCAATAACAATAATCATAACCTAAGCGGCAAGCAAAACGATGATAACGTCATTAGTGTCGAAAATGGTAACAAAGAAGACACAATCCCCAACCACAATAAACGTAACGGCAATCACAACAACGGCAGTAACAGCCCAACGGTCGGTAGTAACAATCGAAACAATGACCATATTACCACAAGCAAGGAGAATAATAGCAAAACGAAATACAATACAAATAATAACAATAATGATGCGCATATTGAAGAAGAAAAAAGTAAACATAAACAGTTGTATGCAACAACAACAACAATTGCACGAGCAACAGTCGGAATTAGAGGAATCATTTCCTGCTCTTTTATCGCTAGCGCATCGAGCAATGCCTAGAATTGGAGAGCCGAGCAATTTGCAAGCGCATTCACAGGCGCAACAACAACTACGGATGAAGCACGACAAGGTGGATAAGCAGAAGAGCATAAACAGACGAGCCCATATACACAGACCCAAACAGATACACGACAACAACATTCGCAATACGTCAAGCATACAAATGGGAAGATGTTACCTATGGAGAGCTTTTTAAAATTTGCTAATATGATGTTGTACAAAGTGGGACCAGGCAAGTATTTAAATTGGGTTGTTGAGTAGTCTTTAATTAAAAGTAGTTGTATAAGATAGAAAGTTATACACAAGGAATAGTTTGTTGTTGCCAATTTATAGGGTCTGTATATATTTCCTTTGTACTTTCTGTATTTTGTGCTAATTGAATTTGCGTGATATAGGGACTTTTGGCAAGCGAACTTGAGAGTTGGACGTAAAGTTTCCTGGTTCCATCTGTTTCTTTTGTCGTAGGGTTATCACTATGCAAATATGCTTCCCCACTTAATATATCTTCAGATACAATCTCGATAACGACAACCCATTTGTAAAAAGGAAAGAGGCTACATTTCAAGTTCTCATACTAATATGGTAATAAAGAAATTTTTCGTGATAATAAATTGAATGAAATTTAGAAATATGGGTGTCAAAGAAAATATTTCACTTCGCATTTCCGCAAAACTTTTTCTGGGTACTCGTTATCTCCAAACGGCTTGGCGCATTCGAATACCAACTTGCAACTGTTTGTAGTTTGACAAGATTCTAATGTAGTAGCCGGCTCTTTGACCGTAACCGGTTCTTTAAAACCGATTTTAAAAAGTACCCGGTTTCCAAAAAGGAACAGCTTAAAGTAACGGTCTCTAAAAAGTAACCGGTTTCTAAAATGTAACCGGTTTCTAAAAAGTAACCGGTTTCCAAAAAGTAACCGGTTTCCAAAAAGTAACCGGTTTCCAAAAAGTAACCGGTTTCTAATAAGTAACCGATTTCCAAAAATTTATCGGTCTCTAAAAAGTAACCGATTTTCAAAAAGTTGCCGATTTCCAAAAAGGTACCCGGTTTCCAAAAAGTAACCGATTTTCAAAAAGTAATCGGTTTCTAAAAAGTAACCGATTTCCAAAAAGTAACCGGTCTCAAAAAAGTAGCCGATATTGAAAAAGGGTAATAGTTTAGTTGAGGGTCGACTGCTAATACGCATCAAAAAATATCGAGAGAAGTGTCAAAAGATGCGTATTAATCTCGAGAACAATAATCCGAAGGCGGAAAAGAAAAATTTTGTCTGTCCGGTGATATTTGCAGTTGAAGTTGGCGATTTCCATGTGGTTTTTGTTGTGTTTGTACTCACAAAAAAAATTGTTACGGTTATACCACACCCCCGGACTTGGCATGGCGTAGCCCAGGGTTATTTTTATAAGCGCGGCCAAAGGCCGCCAACGCAGAAAGGTGTTCTGCGCAAAAATACTATGGATCCGACACCCGGTTTCGGAGGTACCCGCGGATCTTTTTTCGTTAATATCTTTTGAACGCTTTAAAATTTTTATTTTCCGCCTCCGGATTATTAATACTGATGTCAAGACGCGTCGTTTGACACCTCTCTCGATATTTTGGTAGCGTATTAGCAGTCGACCCTCAACTAGACTATTACCTCAAAAAGTAACCAGTCTCTATAAAGCACAGCTGTAAAAAGGTTGAAACAATTGAGTGTGCATTCTCTCAGCATTCTTTTAAAAATCGTGATTTTTTGCTTGCATATTATAAATCTCCATTCCTGAATGGCTTAAAATACTTTCAACTCAAAGCCAAAGTGTGTGTGCTACTGAATGGTAAAATATAATTCAATATTGAGTGTGAATGTAGGAACCATTCCCAATCTTTATTGAATGTAAAGTTGAAATGAATGCACACTTTATCTATTGAGATAAAAAAATTGAGGCTCTTGTGGTTTGACTAGTTTCCTTTTTAGATATATCTCGCGGATAACTTGCTTATATAAAAGCATAGGGCTCTTGATTATGTAAAGTATTCCAAAAACATGAAGATATAGTCAAATTTTGCCGAAAATTCTCAGAGACTATTGCTTTTTGCTATGTGTTAAAATGTTACTATATGTCCTGCTTATTTTGCTATTGTTGTAAAATGGATCATGTAAATGAACACATTGTGCATTGACCAAATAGAGTAAATTGTGCTTATTTTTTGTCGATCACATAACAAAAACAGATAATTGAGTTTAAGTCATTTAAATGTAAATACATCAATGTAGATTGGCCTATCGCCGTTTTCGTTGGAGCTTCCTAAATCGTCCTACAGGCTTTTTCTATTCACCTCAGTCACCTTCCCCATTTTCTTTCATGTGTGCCACAAAAATTCGTAGAAGCTCTTCAGAGGTTATTAATTTCCCTCCCCACAAAGAGATTGACTGGCTTCGTCGGACTACATTTTTTTTAAAGCTGATGTTTTGACAGCGTTTGACGGGATATAGATATAGGTCCTGAGTGATTGAGAAGGGCCATTAGTCTATCTACCTATTTGCACCGCATTAGTAAAAGATTGAAATTGCTGAATTATATCTTACTTGAACATATATGTATTCAAAGTCAGTTTTCTTTGCTATCAAAAAGGCTACAATTACCTATAGAGCCTTGGTTTATTGGCTATAATTTCAAACTATTGTGTTTAGAAGAATATTTTTCTTAGGAAATAGAGAAAAATAGTATATTGCTTTTATAATTTGCAAACCCCACAAACGGTATAGATACAGTATTTGGTCATATACCGCTAGGAAGAATATATGAAGGAACTTAAGAGCTTTTATAATGTATTGCCTTTCAATTGTTTAATCACCAATTGAGGACGTTCAAATGTAGTTTGGTACTTTTTCATGCAAGCCTTTTATATGGCACATTGGCAACACTTATTTGAAACGATGACAATTTTCAAAACAGGGATGTTGGAATATTTGTCATTTGCTTTTTTGATTATTAAATTTTTAGGAAAATTTCAATAAAAATACTTTTCCAGTTAACTTCTTTGTGCTTTATTACGATTTAAATAACCAATAAACTGGTTATCACGGACAATAATTAAATTTTTGTGTCGATATATTTAAGTGGCTTCAATTAAATGCAAACATGTGATATTTGAGAGGGTTCTGTGCTTGTACGACATTTTTCATAATTGATTGGTACTTGAACAGTGTGTGCACACCCAGCAAAGGCTGCAATCATTTGAATGATTATTCAGTGCTGAAAATGTTTGTGTTTCATTCAATTACTACATTCTTTCTTGGAATGAGTTCAGGAGTGCAGTCTTTTCTTCCACTACTGAATGAAGAATGGGTTGACTTTTAAGCCACATTCCTTAACAAGGAATGAATGAATGGAGAGCAAGCATTCTTAAATCATGATTTAAAATTTCAAATGATTGCACAGTTTTACAGCTCTGCTATAAAGTAACCGATTTTCAAAAGTAACCGATTTCCAAAACGTAACCGGTTTCCAAACGTAACCGGTTTCAAAAAAGTAACCGGTTTCCAAAACGTAACCGGTTTCCAAAAAGTAACCGGTTTCCAAAAAGTAACCGGTTTCCAAAACGTAACCGGTTTCCAAACGTAACGGTTTCAAAAAAGTACCGGTTTCCAAAAAACCGGTTTCAAAAAAGTACCGGTTTCAAATAAGTAGCGATTTTCAAAAAAACGTTAAGAAGTAACAGGTTTAGAAGTACCGATTTCCAAAAACTAACGGTAATAAATACCGATTTTTAAAAAGAACCGGTTTCCAAAAAGTACCGGTTTCAAAAAAGTAAACGTTTCAAAAAGTTACCGATTTTCAAAAGGAAACGTTTAGAAGTAACAGGTTTAGGAGTAACCGATTTCCAAAAACTAACTGGTTTGTAATAAATTACCGATTTTCAAAAAGGAACCCGTTTCCAAAAAGTAACCGGTTCAAATTGCTATAAAGTGGCTAAGCTAGGTCTTACGATATACAAAATTTTCGAGGGCCATAAAACACAAATACTTTAGTACGTAGTCCTCGGCTTCGCTCTTTATTCAACTCGTACTCCCTATTACCCTGAATTTATGATTTTCACAAATCTTTTTATATGTCAGATGGTACACCAATTCACGCTCAAGGTGCGCAGCTTGCTATGAACGGCAGTCCAACAGCATCAATCATAAGCATAACTCCATCCAAGGATAGTGCCGAAAATGCCGAAACTATAGATTACATATACAATTCGCTGGATCCACAATTAAGTCTTTTACGTAATGCTGCCAAGCCACCACAGCCCCTAATGCCTTCCCTAATGGGAACAGGCAACACGGCGTTAATGTCGCGTCCTTTCTTTTTGCCACCTTACAGCTTAGCTGGAGCTGCACAGCCATTCAATCTCATCGATAACGCTTTAGATATGCTTTTGGGAGCTGAGGATAATGAAAACAATGAAATGGAAATATTTTGTCCCATACATCATCCAAAAAGAAGTCTAGCGAAAGTGCTGCCGACAGCAAAGACAAAGATGGCGTTATTCAAGTTTGCTCATGCCGCATTTTTAAGAAAAATAAGAATGCCTAAGATATTAGAGAATTGAATGCCAATACCCTTTTATGAGTTAAATATATTTTATATGAGTATTTTGTTCATATTTTAAACTTTTTCTACGATGCAATAAATATTTCTTATTTCATACTTAATTACAAAAAAACATTTAGTATTTAATAAAATACATCTATAACTCACCTTATCGAATGCCATAGGTCGTGATAGCTTTTCAATTGTTTGTTGTTGCCCTGGACCCGATGTACTGCTACCGCTGCTCGAAATACCGCCAATCAATGATGAGGCTGAGGATGTCGAATTATGCCCGCCAAATGATTGCGATTGCTGGTGTGTTAAATGGTGCGTCGCACGTGCATGAAGCGGCTGCTGTATTGAATGTTGTTGTTGTAGAGGATAGTGCTGGTGTTGTGATGGTAGCTGTACGCCTACCGAACTACCACTGAAGGCAGTAGCAGCTTGTGTTGTAGCCGAGAGCGCTGTAGCTGCAGATGCAAAGGCGGGGCTGGTGCTAGCTGTCCCACCGCTACTACCCGCAGCTGTTGAGCTAACGACATTGCCGCTGGACGCATGTAAATGTGATGAGGTGGTATTTATAGATACATCGCTCAATGTATTCGAAGAAGTGGCAACAGTAGCGCATGCAGCTGGAGATGTGGCAATAATTGGGAGCGTTTGCTGTTGCTGCGGTAGATTAAGGGTAAGTGTAGGCTTCACTTGTGCTCCCAAAGGCACCAGCTGTTGAGGCCGCAACACTACTTGTCTATCTCTATCTGGCGGACACCCGCCAGGGGGCTCCATTTCCACAGCACAAATGAACAATTGCGCCTTATTGGCACAATTCGCACAAATATCTTAACTGCGTTGGGGAATTTATTTTGTTGGACTTATTTGCTAGTTGACACGTTTGACTAGTGCAAATCGCAAAAGCTTTTGACTGCTGCTGTTGCTGGGAAATTCTAAATATAGTAATGCTTTTGGTTGTTATTTCTCCTCACTTTTAGCTCGTTGCTATCGCAGCTTATCAGTCTAGTCAAGGTTTGCAGGCGTTTCCTCTAAAATATTATCAAAGTGGTTTAGTTGATTCAAATATGAGTCAAGACAAGACGTGGTAAGGCCACGGAATCGAGTTGTGATAGCAATGAAATTTTTCAGTTCACACAAGACAAGCTTATAGTTATAGTTGGTTGATATTTTTTTTGTGTAGTTTTAGGTATGCGTAAGTTATTTAATTTTGTTTGAAAATGGTTTTACTCTTATAACTGAAATTCTCGTTTAAAACTCCTTAGCCAAATTCCATCATGTCTTTGTGTATAAAAATACTTGCTGCGAATTAAAAAAGAAAAACGCAGATTGTACGATTTGTTTTCAATTAAATAGGTGCGCTTAAATTATTTTAAAACAAATTACTTAGTTATTGTTACTTGAGAAAAATACAAAATTAGCACAAACCGGTGGGCACTAGGTAGGACATGTTTACTGAATTTATCCACTTCTTTCGATTGGTGAGCTTTCAGCTTGAGTAAATCTGGGCGCTTATTCTTAAACTCGATTTGAAAGCTGTCAAATTACATACCGTTAGTTAAATTCACAAAGGCTTTACCCAGCAGATTTCTGAAACTGCGTTTTTCATAAATTTTTTGTATGGTAGATTAAAGTACACTCACCGTAGATATCTGAAATCATTAAAACCAATAAATGCGCAATTATGGCACTTTGAAAATCCCACGTCTGCATTTAAAGAATTTTAAGTTTGATGGCTACGGCCTTGATGAATTAAACTAACGATACATTTATTTATTTATGTATAGGACGCAGTCCTCACAGATAAGTATGTTATTTAACATTACAATAAAAAATAAAAATTTAAATACAATAGGAAATCTAAGTTCCGGGGAAACCGATATATTACATACCCAGCTGTACACTTGAAATACGGTTGTGTTGTTTATGTGCTTAATGGTGTTACAGGGCTGCGGAGTAATACATATACATATGGGTTCTATTGTGAACTAATTTTTTCTTCGAGTTATGGCTCCCGCTAACATAGAAAATTGCTCAGTCAAAAAGGAACGGTGCCACGCCCATTTTTTAAATTTGACTGTTTTTCCTATTTATTGTTATAAATACACTTGGGAAAGAAATACCATGATACAAAGCTCTTTTTTGCAAAGATATAGCTTAGTTATTCGTCCACAGCCCTTTTAAAAATCTTTTATATAAAAGTGGGCGTGGTCCCTAACCGATTTCGTTATTTTCCTTCAAAGCATTCCTTAGAGTAAGGTTAACTCTCTGTCGAATTTTGTTACGGTAGGTTTACGATTTTTGATTTATGATTCATAATATTGTGAATTGATCTTACAACAAGTGGGCGGTGCCACGCCCATTTAAGAAAAAATTTTTCAAATTTTTATCAAGAGTCTCAGTGCCAGTCCACACGTCAAATTTCAAGCATTCTAGGTGTATTATTTACTAAATAATCAGGTTTTTTGTGTTTTCCAAAATGCTATATATATAAAAAACTGGACTTGGTTATCATCCGATGTCGCTCATTTTCATACCGATCTATTCTGGGTCCAGACAAGCTCGGATACCAAATTTGGTGAAGATATCTCAATATTTACTCAAGTTATCGTGTTAACGGAACAGACGGACGGACGGACGGGCGGACATGGCTCAATCAAATTTTTTTCGATACTGATGATTTTGATATATGGAAGTCTATATCTATCTCGATTCGTTATACCTCTACAGCCAACCGGTATCCAATCAAAGTTATAATACCCTGTGTACAAGTACAGCTGGTATAAAAATAAGCGTCTAAGAGATAGTTATATGGATTTGGGACCATGGCTCAATTATATGGTTGGCTCATCTCATCAGCTGATTATTTATTTTATTATTATCATTTCGTCTGTATAGGGATTGTCCAAAGGAGATGGCAAACGCAAATATGAAACTGCCACATTGACAGGAATTTACTGCCGTGGTGGTCAATTTTTCATAATAATAGTTTCACATCACTCAAGTATTTTTTTAGTAAATGCTCAAAATTTAGTGCATTATTTCCCACAACAACAAGATTTGCAAAGTTTTATATTTTCTTTCCATTCCATTCGCCTAACACCAACACTGTTTTGACAATCTAAACAAATGTATGTTGTTTCTGTAGACATGATCCAACCACATAGTTGAACCATTGTTGGTACCTAATCGATTTAACCTACGTATTTAGGTAGTCAGCAAATATTTTTCGATTCCGAATATCGAGTCGCATCCTGTAATAGCTACGAACGGTTCATGTATTTCAAAATTTGTAGTAAATCAAGTAATTATGTGTCAGCAGTTGAAATATGTAGAACGGTCTGACTATGCATATAGGACTAAATTTCGCAGAGCAGAATGGGCTAGATATCGTCCCTTTTATAAGTTTTACTATAAATAGACACCAGCATCTCTCTGCGGCTCGTGTAGCGTAGTCTACTGTAAACTTTTCCATGATTTTAAATCCAAAATAAGTTTCTTCGAACCACAGTAACATAGGTAAGACCCCCACTCTGTCGCTTTTTTGAGCTGTGAAGAGTGAAACTCCGCTCATATTCTCCGCGAATGTGTCGTTTTGTTTAGATTGTAATTTTCGAAATTTGGTCATATATGCATATATGTATGTGTCGGTGCAGGTTGATACAGTAGTCAATATATATATATAAATATATATTCCTTTTTCTACTTGCTTGAGTATGTGTCTCTAGAACATAGTAGCTTCTGAATAAATAGGTTTACTCATTACCGTTGTTTTTATGTTCTATGCTACTGGAGTTATTCTTTATAACCTTGTCAGAATGTACTTGTCATTTGATCATAATAGTCTTTGCTTTATGAATTACTTGTTTTAATTTCATTTGGTTCGTAATTATTGAGAGCGAGGTGGGAGTCACACAACTCTACCGAGCATGGCCCTTGGATGATATGTGTGGGTATGTGTGTAGGTGTATCGAAACTATATCGATGGAGTCACTAAATTTTTGAGATTGAAGTATGAGATCTTTTTTGGGAGTGGTTTGGTTCGGGGTGGGGGATTGTTTTGGGCGGGTTTCTTATGGGTTTGTGGTGTGTTGTCGGTGTGTTGGTTGTGGTTGCTTTTGTTGATTTTCTTGTGTTGCTTTGGTTGTCTGGTTGTTGTGTGTAGCTGGGTAGCTATTTATTTTGGGGGGATGTTTTTTTTTTTGTTGAGTGTTGTTTGTGTTTGTTGGGGGTTTGTGGTTTGGTGTTTCCTTGGTGTTGTTGGTTGGTGGGGGGGGTTACGTGGAGTGGGGGGGGTGAGCTTGGGTGTTGGGCGGGGTGAGGGGGTGGGGTTGTGGTTTATGGGGTGGGTTGTGGGGGGGGGGGGGGTTGTTGGGTGTGGTGGGTTTGTGTTTTGCGTTGGGTTCTGCGGTGGGGCTGCTGCTGTGGTGGGTGACGTTTGGGAGTTGTGTGGGGGTCGGGATTTGTGGGGTTGTGGGGGGGTGTTTTGATATTTTGGTGCGTAGTTGGTTTTGGTGTTGTGGTGTTGTTGTGTTTTTTGTGAGTGGGGGGGGTTTTTTTGGGGTTGGGTGTTCGGGGGTTTGGGTTGTGGGTGGGTTGGGCGGTTTTTGGGGTTTTTTGTGTTGGTTTTTGGGTTACGAAGTGTGTGTTGGTTTTTGTATTTGATTGGGTTTTTTTTGTTTT
>JARSSU010037185.1:0-50140 GCA_029619165.1 Eurosta solidaginis | reverse complement strand
AACGTTATTCGAACAAACGAGTAAAATAATCCGTTTTAAATAATTCGAATATTATTTATTCTAATTTTTTATTCTTTTATTCATAATAAAAGACCAAACTGATTTAAAGGGTAGATTTATAGCTTCTCCAACCCAATTGTCAACCTCACATGCCGGTGGCGAATCCTGTTAGCAGCCGAAGTTTTAGCGACTCCAAGTTCCTCATAAATATAGGGGATGGGAGGGCGAAATGGCATATAAGGATCCATGTGGTTATACTAAATCGTTCCCGAGATGGTCCGGCTAGTACCTTAATGGTGCTTGTGACCGGAACGTACCGGATCTACATATGTATATCCGGCAAAGGACCATCAACATCGATAACGCTCCCAAAAACCTTGGGGGGGTGATCCTTATCGCTCCAACAACAACCACCACTGGCCATATATTTTTTAAAAAGGGTCGACAAAGACCCGATGTTCACTACTCCAAATTTCCAGAACCGCGCCTTTCTTCTAGATTGCTTAGTCACAAAGGCGAACATCTGGATATCCGAACATCCAAAGATATACAGTCTTTCCCATTAGTATATCTATTATTAAGGTGCAAGTAATATATATGTTTATCCCGATTGTTCTGATGTTAAGTGTTTACAATTCCAAATTCTTCGCGCTTTTGCCGATATGAAGACTTACGTTCTCTGATCAATTTATAAGTTAAAAATCCAATTAAGTAATATTTCAAGTAGATTTATTTTGAAAATATTACTGTTAGATGATAAGGGTTGCTTTTTTTTGATATTAATCGTATTCTGATTCAGTATAATTCGAAATTTCTCAAGGGGGCCACTTTAAAATCGATTGTCTCAGTTTTCATTGATTAATGCGGGTTTTAATCGGTTTGGAGGTAAAACAATCTCCCCAAAATATTTTTGCAAAAAAATTATTTTTACATTAGTTATTAACAGTTAGTTAGTAGTTAGTTACAGTTTTTGCTCATGTTATTTTAAAAAATTAATAATTCGTTAACGGTTTGTCGAAACTCAATGTTGCCTACATCAAAATTTTCGTCGTTTAAATCGTTTTTAATAACAAATTATAATTTTGCTTCTGCGAAACTCCAGCGCTAGATGAGTACGTTTTAACGCTCGCGCGCTGAGTATCGTGTGACCGAAATTTTGTGGATGATTTTTACTAACGAGATCGTTTTTACCTCCAAACCGATTAAAAACCGTATTAATCAATGAAAGCTAAAACAATCGACTTTAAAGTAGCTCACTTGTGAAATGTCGACCCTACTGCATATCAGTACTTAAAGTGTATTCATATCTAACCAAATTTATAGATAATTCTTTTAACCAATTCTGATGAACATCCAGCATTTATGTCTTTCTCCCCCCACAATATCAACGATATTGGAAGAGTACCAAAAGCCAGGTAAATTCATTATCGCAAAACAAATTGTTTATGTTAATTGTTTAATTAGGCGACCGAAGGTCCCAAGTTTGAATATTAAACAACTTAGATAAAAATATTTCAAAAGTGCGTTTGCAAGCGCTGCGGTATATATCCTGCAGTGAGTTAATGACTACCACCGAACTAGTACTAATAGATGCGAAACCATATACGACTGAAGCAGTTAGGAACGCGTTACTGGAAAGACAATATAAGAACTGGTATACTTTCCTAGCTTTAGTTATGCGATAGTCCGGAACTAGTGCGATTCGTTGCAGGGTTTATGCCGTTAAAGAATTGTCAGAAGAAAAATTCATCCCCTTTTGTAGATGCCATTCGGAATCGGCAAATAAAATATTTGTTTATGCCGTTTTTCGGAGAATTTAAATTGGAAGAGAAGCTCGACCTAAATCTCTTCGGAGACATACCTTGCAGAATCAATATCTTAATATATAAAAGTCACGTGTCACTATGTTTGGCGCCAATGGACTCCTAAACTCCTGAACCGATTTTGAATTTGTTTTACACCCGTGTGTAGTTTGATCTAGCTTGAAATATAGAATATGCTATATCTCAGTTTATAGTCGCAATATTATTTTATTGCAAATTTTTTATTGTTTATACGTAATAATAAAATGATACGCATACGCACCGGAAACTCACATTTTCAGTGGTGCGGATATACTTCCATGTAATTGGTTGGTGTTTAATTAAACAACGTGCTTATCAATAAAAATATTACAGCGAATGATATCAAGTATAGCACATCACCAGACCCGCCGAGAGGGTGGGGGAGGGGGGGGGCGAGTCTGAGGGGGCCCGCGATTTAGAGGTACTATGACATTTTCTTAATTCAGGAGAGTCTTAGTTGTTCCATGGGCAATTTTTAAGCCGAATATCAAAAGCAACGAAAATCTGCATTTCGTTTTAATATTATAGTGAAGTGCGAAAAATAAAATCTATATATATTGTAACGATTTTACTTGCAAATGCTCTTATTTGCCCATCTTCTAAGTTCGAATCACTAAACTGTTGAATAAATAACTCCAATATTGAATAATGGAAAAAATGGCCTTTATTAAAGTACTTCACAATAACCCTTATACTTTGCAACTAGCTTCCTTAACAACCAAACTGATTGATAGCTCAAATGAAACTCTACTATTGCCCGACAGATTGCGTGCTTAATCTATAACTACTTGATAGCTCAACTCAAACTGAATTCCAGCGCCTCTACATTTGCTGCCTTTATACTCTCTGATTTCAACGTTCGCATCTTCTAGGCGCTTCCATTTCCAGAATCTACTATTTGCCATCAGCTCTCAAACTTCTCAGCTGTAACTACAATTGCACGATTTTATAGCTTCTCTCATGCATACTTTCAGGAGTATCTCAGATATATGCATGTGTTTGTGCATTGATTCTCCGCTGCTCGTATACGTACATGGTACATATGTTTAGACGCAATTATTGTATCGTTTATGTAGATACATAATGATTGAATTATTGATGTGAATTCACGTCACTGCTTAGCATCGGCTTAGAGAGAGCAGCACCCTTAGTTTTGCTAATATTCGTAACAATATGAAAAGAAAGGCTAAAATGTGTGTTAGTTGGGTCGCTGGTGTTTGAAGAGATGCGTCGGTCGATTTTGTTCAAACTTTCACACAAGTTGCGTAAACCTCACGCGGTGGTTACTACATAGGTTTGGTTGCGATCGACGTACAGGGTCTCGAGATATAGGTCAAACGTTGACCCGAGTACCCCTAGAATGTGTTTATAG
Source organism: Eurosta solidaginis (assembly GCA_029619165.1). Classification (NCBI taxonomy): domain Eukaryota; kingdom Metazoa; phylum Arthropoda; class Insecta; order Diptera; family Tephritidae; genus Eurosta; species Eurosta solidaginis. The sequence continues at coordinate 46,924 of JARSSU010037185.1, read as the reverse complement.
AATATGGATAACAAATGAAAGCTGTTGATGAGTGCTTTAGTAGAGGTAATTTTCATACCCCTGGGTGACTAGCGTCTCGAGATATAGGCCAAAACGTGGGCCAGTGAATGCCTAGACAGTGTTTATACAATATGGATATCAAATGAAAGCTGTTGATGAGTGCTTTATTACAGAGTAATATATTATCCAGAGACGGACTGGGCCTGGATTAGGACTAGGACTGGGACTGAGGCTCGGAGTGGGACTGGGACTGGAATAAAATACATACCACCCTCTGGGACAGGCAATAAGGGATGCAAAAGAATGAGAAGAATTGAGAGAAGAGAAAAGAGAGAAAGAGATTGAGAAAGAGATAGAATGTGACGAAGAAGAAGATAGATGAAGGGAAAACGACGGAGGAGGAGTGAATAAAAGGATTAGGAGAAAGTGAAAAGGGGGGAGGGGCAGAGTCAGAAGGACAAAGCTTATTAAAATGTATGCAGATAGGCCAAATTTAGGGAAGGACAACGTCTGCCGGGTTCTAATTTATATTATAATTACTTAATGACTGTAACCTGCTTATCAGCGCATGTACATGCGTAGGAAAAAAGCAAACAGTGTTGTCACATTATTTAGTTTTATTTGCATTACACGCCAGACTAATATTTGGCTATATATTAAAAAAACAATTACCGGCGTGTTGCTTGGTGATAAGTTTTTGATTTTAATCGAAAACAATCGGTAGCTACAAAATATATACGTGAAATGTATGTATGTGTATGTAGAGTAAAGGCGCATATTGCTTTTGATGTTAGATTGACAATTGATAAATTACGCTCTAGATACATGTGTGGAGAATTTGCCTGGAGACAAGTTATTCCTATGTTTAGCTTTATTTTGAAAATTTTGTTTGACAGATTTGAGAAGGTTAGGTTAGGTTAGTTTACGTTAAAAGGGCGTGCATGGAAATTTCCCAAACGTTCGCTCTGAGAGATTTTGTCCCTTGTGAGTGCCTCCCAGTGAGTGCCGGGTGGCGGTACATTCATCCAACCAGAATACTTCCTACTGGTCGTCAAGAAACCACCTGCTACCTCTGATGCACTTTAGTAAGAATGAAAGATCTACCTTCCCAACATCTGCCTGACTGTCGAAAAACCGTGCGACCAGAAATCACAGTCGCCTAGTTTGCGATTCTGAACATCGGCAGAGTAAGTGATGAATCGACTCATTTTGCTCTTCATTCTAACTGCTTCTGTAGAGAAATCTTGTTGGTATGCGTGATGACATCCGCAGGTACTCTACTCACTGCAGCTTTGTTTTGTTGAGTAGGAAGTTCTTTTTATACTCAGCGTGCTTTGCACACAGAACATATTAACTTTGATTGGATAACGATATAGATATAGACTTCCACATGTCAAAATCATCAGTTTCGAAAAAAAATTGATTAAGTCATGTCCGTCCGTCCGTTAACACTATAACTTGAGCTAATATTGAGATATCTTCACCAAATTCGGTATATGGGCTTATCTTGATTAGTATTGAGCGAAATCGGATGATAACCACGTCCACTTTTACATATATAACATTTTGGAAAACACAAAAAACCTGATTATTAAGTAAATAATACACCTAGAATGTTGAAATTAGGTGATTGAACTGACATTGAGCCTCTTAATAAAAATTTGAAAAACCTTTTGAAAATGGGCGAATAAATTTTACAAATATTATTAATCATAAATAGAGACTATTAAACTTGTCATAACAAAATTCGACAGAATCAAAAGAATGCTTCGAAGAAAAATTAACGAAGTCGGTTAAGAACCACGCCCACTTTTATATAAAAGATTTTTGAAAGGGTCGAATAAATAAGCTATATCTTTGCAAAAAAGAGCTTTATATCAATGGTGTTTCATTTCGTAATTAGAATTATAACAAGAAAAAGCAAAAAATTCAAATTTTTGATAATGGGCGTGGTACTGCCCCTTTTTTGACAAAGCAATATTCTATGTTTCGGGAGGCATAACTGTAAGAAAAATTAACGGATCGTAATAAGATTGGGTGCACATATTTTCCTTATAGCAGGAAATAATTCTAGTAAAAATGGACGGCATCGGATGACTTAAATTATTTATTAAAAAAGGTGCGTCGAATATTCTATATTTATTCTCATGTAATGAAAATGTAACACCCTTTATAAATATACAACACTGCATGAATGAAAAGGTAAAATTTGCATTCATAATTTGTTTTTAATTATCAGCAATTCATGCAAAAGGTGTAATTTTGAAAAAGAAAATAATCAACTTGTTAAACTTGAAACCAGGTGCAATTCAATGAGATTTTAATAAGTTTCTCTTTGTTATTGTTGTTTGACTAAGTGTGAACTCTATTTATGCTTTACAATTTAGATTGATGTGATTTAAGATAATACAGTGTGAGAATACACACATACATGCATACATACATATGTATTAATATATAGTACTGTTCATAATTTTGTGTAGCAAAAAATGTGATAATATTTATAATTACAAAAATAATCATTAAATGCGATCAGTTAATTAACATCTAGAAAATCTGGTCTTATGAAGAGTTTCATCATTAGCAGTCATGTGGCGTTATATTTTGTAATTTATCTTTAAATTAGAAAGTTATTTAGTATACAATAAACGAAACTTCCTGACAATATGATCCACTAAATGCTTCCTAATTCCAATGATGACGATTGGAGTCTAATACTGTTTTCACACAGAAACTTAATGATCTCATTTCACCTGCTAATGAAATCGTAAATTTTTTGCTTTCACACAGAAGTAACTGCTCGATTAGTATGAAGGATGAGACATACAATCATGGCGGAACGATACAAGGTGGGAGCATGGTGACATACCTACAAACAAAAAAATTCCATGTACTTGTAAATTCGATGGACAAATGTCAAAATCGTACTGCGCCGGTAGTTGATGTATCAAATCAAATAAAAAAGGTTATAATCAGCTGTTCGATGCGGTCACCTTGTATCGTTCCGCCATGCAGACAATGACATTTGCTTTGAAAACTAAGACGCGGAAACGGAAGCGGAACGCTGCCAACAGAGTTGCATTGTGCTTTTGACTTCATTAGGCATTCGATTAGCTACTAATGAAATAATAATAGATTCGAATTTTGTAGGGAATATTGAGCTCAATAAGCGTCTTAATGTAGAAAACTGCCTTTATTATTCAATAAGCCGTCTGTGTGAAAACAGTATAATGTGTCTAATTTAGAAAAAACACTTGCCTTTTGTTACCATTATATTGATCACATCCACATAGAATTCCGAATACACTCTCAAATTTGGGAATTAGGAGCCAAAAACCCCTTTTCCTTAGTTTGAAGAATGCCGCGATAAACTGCTTAGATCGTATCAGTGTAGCTTGAGATTTGGGAAATTGACTACCAAATAGATTTTTATGATACGATAAATTGTAGAGAAGACCCACCAAAAGTAACTGCATACTTGTTTGTATGTTTGTGTGTATGACAGCGCGAAAAGGAGTTACTGCTATGACTAAATTTGAGTTCCCCGAAAAGTTTATATTACTTTTCCAAATGATGTCTAGCAATACTACCAACTTCGTAAGGATTAGGTTGGACCTCTCTGAGTCATGCGATACGCAACAAGAGCTCAGACAAGACGACTCCCTATCGTGCGTGCCAGAGACGATAATTCTAGCAGAAGTTATAAGCCGTACAACAGGACCGTGTAATTGCTGGAACCACAGTTAAGATTTTTATATAGATGCGTTCAACGCAATGTTATACATGCCAGTAACATCGCCACAATCGCGCAAGATGTTGCGTTTGTAAATATTAAGGATCTTAAGACTTACTTGGCAATTGAAGTTTATTTGGCCTTGCCCATTCTCATACAAAATTTCACGAAGCATTGTTATAAACACTCGATGAGCTTTGTAACAAAATAAACAGCTATATTCCTGATCTCTCTAGTTTATTCGCCTCGTGGAACCTGATACTGTCACCGAAGAAATTATCGGCGACCTTATTTACAAAATGGACGCACCAAATGTCGACCATATTGAACATCCACGTCGATGGCATCACGCTACCGACTGTCTTATAACCCTAAAATCTTGGGTGTGACTTTCGATCAGGATCTACATTTGGAGAGAATGCAGGCGCAATTGTACCGAAAATCCAGAGCCGTAATAAAATCCTCAAGTTTCTAAAGAAACGCACATCACTACGTACAAAGCAACTAGCCGGCCGATTGCATGCTACGCGTCCCCGATATGGTCGACAAGCTTGATTGGTGAGGCTACACCACCCAGGAGCTTAACTGGTCATCTCCGTAAGCATTATGAGGAAATACGAGAACACAGCCGTATGAAGCAAAAATCACAAGCAGGTCCTCAGTGATATCCACAAACAGGCGTCGTACCTCTATGCCGGGAATTGCCCCGTGAATCCTGTACTCAAAGAAAATACCCAAAATTAGCAGAGGAGGAACGCACTCTCCCTAGGGAAACGCGCGTCACTCTAGCTCAACTTCGATCTGGGTACTGTAACAGTTTAAACTCCCCTATCCAGAATCAACCCCGACATACAAAATGTATGCCCTGCTTGCAATGTCTCCCCACATGACACCAACCATCTCTTCAATTGTAAGGTGGAACCAACGCCTCTAACACCGCTCTCATTATGAACCTCCTCCCCCCCCACACACAATTTGGCTTTATCAAAAATTCATGTACATGAAAATGAACACAACTACGTCATTGTCCAGCAGTGGTGTTAGAAATTGATATACGTATCACCCTCCAATAGCCCCCTGGCAGTGACACTTTTTTTCAATAGTCGCGATATTTCTAGAATCAACATATACAAACGCTGGCTCATATAAAAATCGCTGTTTGTAAATGTTGCTTCAATGATACAATGTTTAACCTCACTCAAAAATATTGACTCAATATTTCCGCCTCAATTGAGTACAAAAACGTTAAATTATTAAAGTTGTGTAGCTTTGCTTGGTTGGCAGCTCTGTTTCGAAAGCTTTTTTTGCGTTGTAGAAAATACGCAGACACAAACCGGAAGTATGCTAGACTTGCTACTCACATGAGTATAAGTAGAAATTTACGCTTTATGAGTATTTCCTATGTTACTTTTGAAATATTTATCAACAATACCGCAAAGGCTGGAGTTAAGGATGAGAGAAAAATATTGGAAAATACTAAACGATAGTAGTATGAAGATAAAGACAATTGCTAAGGGTACGTTTTTTTTGTTAGTTTATTTCTATTTAAATCATTGATTAAAAATAATAATAATAGTACTAAAGATGAGTATGTATTAGTAAATTGTATTAGCCCTTCTGTTACGTTAAGAAAAACTCACACACGCGTAATGGTTATCGGTAAAAATTTTGATAATTTCTGATGCAGTTGGTAAGATTTATTGTTTATTTGGTTATATATTGGTATTCTTGTGATTTGTTGGACGTGGTATATACGTAGGATGCCGGCCTCCCATACCGAAGGCCCTTAGTTCAGTCCATGGAAGAATTAACATCAAAACAGTTTCAAAATAGTTTTTTAAGCGGGGTCGCCTCTCGGAAGTGATCTGGCATACCCTCCGAGTGTATTTTGCAATGAAAAGCTTTCCATAATATAATACCACTCCTTAAGCAGTTATCACTTGAAATTGGCATAGAAAACATAGGTATCCATAAATCTTTATGAAAAAAAAATGAATCGTATTACTAATTGGAAAAAAAACTTCGCCTAAATGTTCCACAGGGTCGGAGGTATCCAACTACTATTATTTTTATTATTTTTTATACGATAATTTCTTTTTATGCTCAGAAATTAGCTCTGGTCACGGAATGATCTTGTGGTATGCCCACGTAAGTTTGTTTATTATCAGTTATTGGAATAGGCTAAATCTTGCTTTGCAGGCTTTTTAGGAGTTTCGCTAAATACACAAAGCCGTGAAATTCCAAAATTTTTCTTCTATCAAGAGATATCAGAAACGAAAGCAGATGAGGTCACCAAATGACCTTACCGCAACAGAAGGGTTAAAAATTACTATATTTTGATGTTTCTACATAACAATTAAAATTATGGTGGATGTTAAACGGAAGATTTTTATTCTCTCTTTCTTTCATTGACTTTTTCTAAGCGCACCTAATTCTGAACTGCTTTGCAAAACATTAAAAAAAAACAGACCTTAAGATTAAGATTAACGCAAATCTGGTGATTTTCACAGTAAAAGTTGGCTTAATGAAACGGCCTGCGCCCGTTATCTCCAGCTGATTTATTGTTCTCGAATATACGTTTGATGACTAGTCAGATATTTTGCGGTCCACCCTTTTTCGCTGGGTGAAATACATGGTTCTTATACCTCTTGGAGTAATTGCCCTGTGATAGTTTTTTTCTTTGTTTACTGCGAAATTTATCCATGGCCCTTAATGTGGTAGTAGGTGGTAGCGTTGTGCAATTTACGTACACCATGGTGGGGTCTGGTATATCGAAAATTTGAGGTGAGATATAGAATGATTTAATTCTCTTTGGTTGACTAGTTTACAGGAGAACACTTGCCTGTTTCCATCTTCCAGGTAGGAAAAACTGAAAACATGCGGCTAGGTTGCTAAATCCCTTATTGCCTAGGAGTAACATGTAAAAGTGTTAATGGAACTAAGATAAATTGATATCAATTCGATTTTTAATACCAAATTTTCTATTTATATTACGATTTGATATTAGGATATATATGTTCAAAGGGCGAGACTAAAGAAGACATTGTAGATGTCCGGCTATTGACTATAACATGTACAGATGCATGGGACAAGGAACAACTAAGGAAGTGTCAGTTAGAAGATACTGGTCTGTCACATGTTATGCAAGGGCTCGAACGAAACGAAAGACCAAACAGAGAGGAGATGTCAGCAGAGAGTCCCATTGCGAAATCATATTGGGAACAGTGGAACAGTTTAGAATTGATATCCGGTTGCTTGCATCGAGTATGGGAGAGTGAGGATGGTTAACGCAAGAAGAAACTGATAGTTGTTCCCAGAAAGAGGATTCCTGACGTGCTCAGCGAGCTGCATAATGGTCCAAGTGGAGGTCATCTGGGAATCACGAAGACGCTCGAGAAGATTAAACAGAGATTCTATGGGATTGGTTGCGTCAGTCGGTCACTGAGTGGATTGCGAACTGCGAGGTTTGCAGCAGAGCGAAAGGGCCCAAAACTCGAAGTCATGGCCAGATGAAGCAATATAACTCAGGTGCACCATTTGAAAGGATCGCTATGGATGTCGCTGGTCCTTTTCCTACTAGCAACTGTGGAAACAAATATGTACTGGTGGTTATGGATTATTTCAGCAAATGGCCAGAGGTATACCCAATCACAAATCAAGAAGCGGAAGCAATTGCAGAAGTGTTTACAAACAATTGGGTTGCAAAGTATGGTGTACCAATGGAGTTACATTCTGACCAAGGCAGGAATTTCGAATCAGCTGTGTTCCGGGAAATGTTTAAATCATTGGGCATTCGAAAAACACGGACAACTGCATTGCATCCTCAATCCGATGGTATGGTAGAACGATTCAATAGAACATTGGAGGAGCACTTACGGAAAGTAGTAGACAAGTACCATAAAGAATGGGATACCCGCATACCATTATTCTGATGGCTTACCGATCAGCAGTGCATGAGACAACGGGCCAAACCCTGCAAAAGTAATTTTTGGCAATGACCTTCGAATGCCAGCTGATTTGAAGTTTGGGATAGATGCCGATGCGGAGAGAAATGTCAAGAAATCCACTGGTGATTTGGTAGAAGAGCTGAGAGAAATGAACGATCTGATAAGGCAACGAACAAAGATTATGAGTGACAAGATGAAAGCCAGATATGATAAAGCAATTAATTCGGCAGGTTTTCAGGAAGGAGATTTGGTGCTGTTATACAACCCACAACGGAAAAAAGGTTTGTCCCTGAAATTGCAGTGTAACTGTGAAGGCCCATACAAAATTGTAAAACGGATCAACGATGTAGTTTACCGCAACCAAAATGAAAGTGGTTCATCTGGAAAGGCTGGCGGTATTCAGATCGGGAAATTTGTCTCATCGGGACGATCAAACTTAGGTGGAGGGCAGTGTGACGAATATTAGTGACACTAAGTGATAATCACATCTCTAGTCTGATCCTAAGTAAATGAAGCCACAACAACAATAAAGCAGGCAGTCACTTGTATCTACATAAACGAATGAATCGTTATGTCTACACATATGTACGTGCGCGCAGTGGAGAGAGACGCACAGCACATGCATATATCTTTTCTGAGATGCTCCCAAAAGTAGGCAATTATCTGTGGAAGTATCACTCACATATACACACGCATATGAGAAGCTATAACGTGCATCTGTAGTTATGTTATAGCTGGTAACTAACTAGTAAATTATAGAAATAAGATCACCTCCCAAACCCACCAGAGCCCTTTCGATTGCCCCCGGTAAGACATTGTTAAAAGTCCCCTCGATGTCTAGAAAGGCACCCAGAGCAAACTCTTTGTTTTCTAGGGACCCCTATATTTGCTTTAAAATCGAATGGAGAGCCGTTTCCGTCGATCTGCCCTTGCAGTACTCATGCTGTGAAGCCGACAGTAACCCCCGAGGAATCCTTTCCCGAAGGTACAGGTCAATCAACCGCTCAAACGTCTTAAGAAGAAACGACGATTGACTGATTGGCCTGAAATCCTTAGGTGATACATGAGAACTTCTGCCGGCCTTCGGAATGAAGATGACCCTAACCGTGTGCCAAAACTTCCGGTTATAGTTAAGCCTGAGGCAGTTAGTGCAAATGATGGCCAACCAGCGGCAGGAAATCCCTAAAGACTTTTCCAGTTGCGCAGGAATGATTCCATCCGGGCCCGGATACTTATAGGGCTTGAACGACCCAGTTAAGAGAAGGCCTTACATTTAATTTTTTATAACTCATCGATGAAGTTTGCTATTGATACCATATTTAGAAAACCTCGATAACAAATCTATAACTCTTCTATACACGCCTATAACTAATCGATATCTCATCAATAACAAGCCGTAAATACTTAGGCGGCAAATTGATAACAAGCCGTGCGGATTCGGTTCCTGATTCTGGTACCGTGATCGAACTCGATTCCTTTCCTTACCGTTTCTTTTCTTTTCTTTTCTTTTCTTTTCTTTTCTTTTCTTTTCTTTTCTTTTCTTTTCATTTGACTAGAATTTCGTCTGTCGGCTCGAGGAAATGCGCAAGCGCTTTCTGTAACCAATTTGCAATGCATACTTCAGTTGACAATGCTAGATATCGTCCAAATCAACGGGCACATAAACACAAGCATGACGAGTCAACCCTCACCGTTACCTCAACCGAGGTTAAAGAAGTTATTGAAAAGGCCAAGCCTTCCATATCAACAGTCCCAGAAGGAAGACCTATACCGATGCTAGATCACCTTGGCCATGAGGGCATCAGTAGCCTAGGACATATTTTCTACTTATCGTTAAAAGCCTATGCCTTTCCAGAATAACAGAGAAAGACCGGAAACCCTGCCGGTATCTACCGATATTATCCCTTTAGTCAGTAACGAAAACGTTTAAAGCCGTTATGATTCCCTCAATTAAATGAAATTGTTCGGTTATCCAGCCATCAGTATGACTTCCGTAAAGTGCATATCACTACCACCATTCTGAACTCCATTAACACTCATAACAGGACGGCGCTAGTGCAGCTTGGCCTGTTTTGACACAGTCAACTACTACTGGTTCGTTCCTTCTCCGTTAGATAGATAGATAATTTATTGAGGATTACACTGCGACCATTGGTCAGCACCTCATCCCATCCGACTTCCATGATGAACCCTAGCAGTTCTTTTGGCTTGAGGGATTTAATGTGGGAATGTTCTGGCCATGGTGAACCCATAAACTTAGCCCTGCGTCTTGAGATTGCGTCACATTCATGTGTTATTCCGTACTTTTTAGTTTTCATATATATGTACGTATTTTTATTAAAATTTGAAGTGATAAATTTTAAAGTTATATACATATGTATATATATACATACCTTTTATATATATGAAATATAATGAATAACATAAATTTGAGCTAATTTATCAATTTTCAAGTAATTTTTCAACCCAACTGAGGACTAGTTTATTAAGTAGTAGGATGCTGATGCAGATATCGCCTAGTATGTCAACTGTTATTACATTGATGCATAGACTGAGTAGTATGCCAACTGGTATGTTGATGTTGATTGGTATGCGTCTGATGGGTCTAGTCAGCATATGTCATCTGGTATGATGTTGGTGTATATAATGACTAGTTTCTCAATTGGTATGATGCTGATGCAGAGGCTGGCAATTTATATATCGTAGGACATCGCCGTGTTAAAAATACCAGTTGCTAATATGGAAAAAAGACAGAACTCATACTAGTTAGGATTTTTGGCAAACTAGTATTCTTCTAGTATACAACTAGTTGGTTTGACTGCAGGGCACCTTACGCTTACATTCGTTACCCTCCCAACTATGAGCAAAGATGTTCACACACCAAAAATCAGTATAATAAATGGGTGGATCGAAAAAGCCATAGTGTCATATTTATTTTTTCCCCGTGCTCTGGGATTTACTGACAATTTTTGTGGTTATATCGGCATACTGACTTGTAAGATCGCGGTTTCGAATCGAGCTCAAGGCCTAACAATAATTACTTTATCTTATTATTGTTTTGATACATATTTCAGTCGGTCCAGGCAGCCTTAAATGAAACAAGTAAGGAAGGCTAAGTTCGGGTGTAACCGAACATTACATACTCAGTTGAGAGCTGTGGAGACAAAGTAAGGGAAAATCACCATGTTGTAAGAAGAACCTAGGGTAACCCTGGAATGTGTTTGTATGACATGTGTATCAAATGGAAGGTATTAAAGAGTATTTTAAGAGGAAGTGGGCCATAGTTCTATAGATGGACGCCATTTAGGGATATCGCCATAAGGGTGGACCAGGCCTGACTCTAGAATTTGTTTGTACGATATGGGTATCAAATGAAAGGTATTAATGAGTATTTTAAAAAGGCGTGGGCCTAAGTTCTATAGATGGACGCCTTTTCGAGATACCGCCATAAAGATGGACCAGGGGTGACCCTAGAATTTGTTTGTACGATATGGGTATCAAATTAAAGGTATTAATGAGGGTTTTAAAAGGGAGTGGTATGAGTAGTTGTATATGTGAAGGCGTTTTCGAGATATCGACCAAAATGTGGACCAGGGTGATCCAGAACATCATCTGTCGGCTACCGCTAAATTATTTATATATGTAAAACCACGAACAGTATTCCTTCCAAGATTCCAAGGGCTTTTGATTTCGCCCTGCAAAACTTTTTCATTTTCTTCTACTTAATATGGTAGGTGTCACACCCATTTTACCAAGTTTTTTTCTAAAGTTATATTTTGCGTCAATAGACCAATACAATTACCATGTTTCATACCTTTTTTTGTATTTGGTATATAATTATGGCATTTTTTTCATTTTTCGTAATTTTCGATATCGAAAAAGTGGGCGTGGTCATAGTCGGATTTCGGTCATTTTTTACACCAATACAAAGTGAGTTCAGATAAGTACGTGAACTGAGTTTAGTAAAGATATATCGATTTTTGCTCAAGTTATCGTGTTAACGGCCGAGCGGAAGGACAGACGGCCGACTGTGTATAAAAACTGGGCGTGGCTTCAACCGATTTCGCCCTTTTTACAGAAAACAGTTATCGTCCTAGAATCTAGGCCTCTACCAAATTTCGCAAGGATTGGTAAATTTTTGTTCGACTTATGGCATTAAAAGTATCCTAGACAAATTGAATGAAAAAGGGCGGAGCCACGCCCGTTTTGAAATTTTCTTTTATTTTTGTATTTTGTTGCAACATATCATTACTGGAGATGAATTTTGACATAATTTACTTATATACTGTAAAGATATAACTTTTCTTTTAAAATTTGACTAAAAAAAAATTTTTTTTAAAAGTGGGCGTGGTCGTTCTCCGATTTTGCTAATTTTTATTAAGCAGACATATAGTAATAAGAGTAACGTTCCTGCCAAATTTCATCATGATATCTTCAACGACTGCTAAGTTACAGCTTGCAAAACTTCTAAATTACCTTCTTTTAAAAGTGGGCGGCGCCACGCCCATTGTCCAAAATTTTACTAGTTTTCTATTCTGCGTCACAAGTTAAACTCACCTACTAAGTTTCATCGCTTAATCCGTATTTGGTAATGAATTATCGCACTTTTTCGATTTTTCGAAATTTTCGATATCGAAAAAGTGGGCGTGGTTATTGTCCGATATCGTTCATTTTAAACAGCGATCTGAGAAGAGTGCCCATGAACCTACATACCAAATTTCGTCAAGATACCTCAAAATTTACTCAAGTTATCGTGTTAACGGACAGACGGGCGGACGGACGGACGGACGGACATGGCTCAATCGAATTTTTTTCGATACTGATGATTTTGATATATGAAAGTCTATATCTATCTCGATTCCTTTATACCTGTACAACCAATCGTTATCCAATCAAAGTTAATATAATCTGTGAGCTCTGCTCAACTGAGTATAAAAAATTGTTTAAATTAGAATAGAAGAAAGAAAAAATTTAGACACTATGGCATCATTGCCATAAAACAAGTCCAATTTTCACATCGTTTTTGCAACAGATATCGCAGCGCTGTGAAAATCAATTGGCAAGAAACGACATAGAAGCGCAAATAATGAAGGCGCCTAAACGTTGCCGGTGAAGGAAATTAGCAGTTCTCGAAATGGATCCATACAACGAGCTTTGGCAGTTGTCTAAATTTTTCTTTCTTCTATTCTAATTTAAACAATTTTTTTCATTTGAGAAGAATGTATCATAAAACTAATAAGATAAAATAATTATTGTTGGGCCTTGAACTCGATTCGAACTCGCGACCTTACTACTGACTTGCCCATATGACAACACAAATTGTTAAACATTACCTTGAAGAGCCCTGTGCTTAAAGTTCTATATATTCTGTTGACTGAAAAATTTCCGCCAAAACTTGCGTCGCTTTCCATAAAATTTATATTCTGTGAAGCTCTTCTATGGTTCTTAAGTTCCTCAAATGCAAAAAAACTCTACAAATGACACACGAAATATTAAAATTTTTTCAAAGAGAAGTAAAAAAAACATATTCTTATAAGCTATTTATTAGTTCTAGAAACTTCGGACTTACATACTCGAAGATTAAAAAACTATTCTGAGTAGCTTTTTGTTTGTTCTAGAGAAGAAATAGAAATTTCTGCAAAATTGCGTCAATATTATTGACAGCTTCGACCAAAAAAAGTGCAAATTATATTGATCATATACATACATATGATTCATGAAACATATAATCTCTTATGTTAATATTAAGATTCCAAATATTGACCTTAATTCGAAGAAAACATAAGTTTCCCCGACACGGTATAATAAACATATTAATTAAAATTATAGTAGAACACTTTCTGCGAATTCATTTATTCGAGTAAATAAAGTCGTATGTGTACGCTGTTTACGAGCCAAATAAACACAAATCAAATATGTTTCAATTGGTGAAGTTAACAAGAACAATATTAAGAAGATTATCGGTTTATTTATTAGTTTAATATGTGGCCTATTGACTAGCTAAATAAAGAAATTTTCGGGGAAATCGAAATGAAACAAATAATGAAGTATAATTATAATTGCCAGTATTTAATGAAATTCACGCTTCACTCACATTTAAGTAAATATTTATTTATTCTCTATACTTGAAGGCATGCATGAATGTTAGACTGGGTCGTAGAAAAAATTGCTGATGTCCGCCCCTAAATTTAAAGATTTTGTTGAGAAGGGCTCGAAAATTATTTTTTTGGGTATACGGATGGAACTTTTATCCTGATCCCAAATCCTATCGACCCACCCTAGTATTCATATCTAACCAAATCTATAGATAATTCAGCCAGCCAGCCTGTTAAGTCAAGCTAAATAAAACCGTTTAAAAAACAATTAATTACCAGCATTGGTGATAAGTTTTTGATTAAAATCGAAAACAATAGGTAGCTACAAAATAACCCAGCAAAAAAAGCGATTAGTCTAGGATGAATTACGATGAGTCGCAAAGGAGTATGCGACCAATTCCGGTTTTGATCTCTTTGTATTAGTTGAACTGTTCCCTTTTGTTTGGGCATGTTCTACGAAGAGACTAATTGTACCCATTTATACCCGAAAGGGACCGATTTGACCAATCCCCTTGGTACCTATATGGGAACAAATGAAGACTAGTTCCCTTTTAATAATGGAATATGGACTCAAATACGGCCCAGTCGAATTTTCTGCCATGAGAAACACAGTCGAAGGGTTTGGCAAGTCACCAAATCTATTTAATGCAAGTTGTTTGCCCGCTTTTCATAAAAAATATTCTTCGAAAATTTAACCCTAACTCCGGCGTAGTCGTAAAGTTCGGTATAGGGCTCCGCATTTTTCTTAAATAATTCGATTCAATCACCTGTAATCTTTTTATTTTACTCATTTCGTTTCCGTTTTTTTAATTTTTCTTAAAATAGGCCACATAGATTTCAACCTGACCAATCCCAACTGTACCCGAAAGGGACTAAAGAGGATCAATTATGCCCAAATGTAGACAAAAGATTAATAAATTAATTCTCTTTCAAAATATCGCAATTATGCAAAGTCACTATACCGCATAAATATATAATGCATGGAAATTTCCCACACCCTCACCCTTCCCATTTTTGTCCCTTGTGAGTGATTCCAGTGAGTGCCAGGTGGCGGTACATTCATCCAAACAGATTACTTCCTACTGGTGCTCTAGGAACCACCCGATTCCTCTGATGAACTTTAGTAAGAGTGAAAGATATACCTTCCCAACATCTACCCGACTGTCGAAAAACCGTGCACCCAGAAATAACAGTCGCCTAGTTTGCGATCATAAACATCGGCAGAGTAAGTGATGAATCGACTCATGTTGCCCTTCATTCTAACAGCTTCTGTAGAGAAGGCTTGTTGGTATGCGTGATGACATCGTAGGCACTCTTCTGCAGATTTGTTTTGCTTGAAAAGGAAGTTCTTTTTATACTCAGCGTGCTTTGCATATAGAGCATATTAACTTTGATTGGATAACGGTTGGTTGTACAGGTATAAAGGAATCGAGATAGATATAGACTTCCATATATCAAAATCATCAGTATTGAAAAAAAACTCGATTGAGCCATGTCCGTCCGTCCGTCCGTCCGTCCGTCCGTTAACACGATAACTTGAGTAAATTTTGAGGTATTTTGATGAAATGATCATGATCAGATCGCTATTTAAAATGAACGATATCGGACTATAACCACGGCCACTTTTTCGATATCGAAAATTTCGAAAAATCGAAAAAGTTCGATAATTCATTACCAAATACGGATAAAGCGATGAGACTTGGTAGGTGAGTTAAACTTATGACGCAGAATAGAAAACTAGTAAAATTTTGGACAATGGGCGTGGCACCGCACACTTTTAAAAGATGGTAATTTAGAAGTTTTGCAAGCTGTACTTTGGCAGTCGTTGAAGATATAATGAAGAAATTTGGCAAGAACGTTGCTCTTATCACTATATGCACGTTTAATAAAAATTAGCAAAATCGGAGAACGACTACGCCCACTTTTTAAAAAAAAATTTTTTAAGTAAAATTTTAAAAGAAAAGACAATATCTTTACAGTATATAAGTAAATTATGTCAACATTCAACTCCAGTAATGATATGGTGTAAAAAAATACAAAAATAAAAGAAATTTTCAAAATGGGAGTGGCTCCGCCCTTTTTCATTTAATTTGTCTAGGATACTTTTAATGTCATATGTCGAACAAAACATTACCAATCCTTGTGAAATTTGGTAAATGTTTACATTCTAGGACGATAATTGTTTTCTGTGAAAAGGGCGAAATCGGTTGATGCCGCGCCCAGTTTTTATACACAGTCGACCGTCTGTCCTTCCGCTCGCCGTTAACACGATAACTTGAGCAAAAATGGTATAAAAAATGGCCGAAATCCGAGTATGACCGCGCCCACTTTTTCGATATCGAAAATTCTAAAAATGAAAAAATGCCATAATAATATACCAAACACGAAAAAAGGGATGAAACATGGTAATTGATTGGTTTATTGGCGCAAAAAATAACTTTAGAAAAAACTTTGTAAAATGGTTGTGACACCCACCATATTAAGTAGAAGAAAATGAAAAAGTTTTGCAGGGCGAAATCAAAAGCCCTTGGAATCTTGGAAGGATAACTGTTTGTGATATTATATATATAAATAAATTAGCGCTACCCAACAGATGACGTTCTAGGTCACCCTGGCCACATTTTGGTCGATATCTCGAAAACGCCTTCACATATACAACTACCACCACTCCCTTTTTAAACCCTCATTAATACCTTTAATTTGATACCCATATCGTACAAACACATTATAGAGTCACCCCTGGTCCACCTTTATGGCGATATCTCCAAAAGGCGTCCACCTATAGAACTAAGTCCCACTCTCTTTTAAAATACTCATTATCACCTTTCGTTTAATACCCATATCGTACAAAAAATTCTAGAGTCACCCCTGGTCCACCTTTATGGCGATATCTCGAAAAGGCGTCACCTATAGAACTAAGGCCCACTACCTTTTAAAATACTCATTAACACTTTTCATTTGATATCCATATTGTACAAACGCATTCTAGAGTCACCCCTGGTCCACGTTTATGTTGATATCCCGAAAAGGTGTCCACGAATAGAACTAAGGCCCATTCCCTTTTAAAATACTTTTTAACACCTTTCGTTTGATACCCATATTGTACAAAAGCATTCTACAGTCCCCCTGGTCCCCCTGGTCCACCTTTATGGCGATATCTCGAAAAGGCGTCCACCTATAGAACTAAGGCCCACTCCCTTTTAAAATACTCATTATCACCTTTCATATGATACCCATATCGTACAAACAAATTCTAGAGTCACCCTGGTCCACCTTTATGGCGATATCTCGAAAAGGCGTCCACCCATAGAACTAAGGCACACTCCCTTTTAAAATACTCTTTAACACCTTTCGTTTGATACCCATATTGTACAAACGCATTCTAGATTCACCCCTGGTCCACGTTTATGGCGATATCTCGAAAAGGCGTCCACCTATAGAACTAAGGCCCACTCCCTTTTAAAATACTCATTAACACCTTTCATTTGATACCCATGTCGTACAAAAAAATTCTAGAGTCACCCCTGGTGCACCTTCATGGCGATATCTCGAAAAGGCGTCCTCCTATAGAACTTAGGCCCACTCCCTTTTAAAATACTCATTAACACTTTCATTTGATACCCATGTCGTACAAACAAATCTAGGGTCAGCCCTGTTCCACCTTTATGGCGATATCCCTAAATGGCGTCCATCTTTAGAACTATGGCCCACTCCCTTTTAAAATGCTCATTAACACCTTTCATTTGATACCCATGTCGTACAACAAATTCTAGAGTCACCCCTGGTGCACCTTCATGGCGATATCTCGAAAAGGCGTCCTCCTATAGAACTTAGGCCCACACCCTTTTAAAATACTCATTAACACTTTCATTTGATACCCATGTCGTACAAACAAATCTAGAGTCAGCCCTGGTCCACCGTTATGGCGATATCCCTAAATGGCGTCCATCTATAGAACTATGGCTCACTCCCTCTTAAAAACTCTTTAATACCTTCCATTTGATACACATGTCATACAAACACATTCCAGGGTTACCCTAGGTTCATTTTACTACGAGGTGATTTTCCCTTATTTTGTCTCCATAGCTCTCAACTGAGTATGTAATGTTCGGTTACACCCGAACTTAGCCTTCCTTACTTGTTTACATATTTAACATTTTGGAAAACAAAAAAAAACCTGATTATTAAGTAAATAATACACCTAGAATGTGCAAATTTGGTGGTTGGACTGATATTGAGACTCTTAATAAAAATTGGAAAAACTTTTTGAAAATGGGCGTGGCATATAGGATGTTTAAAAGGGTCGTAGACTAGAATAATAAGCTATATCTTAGCGAAAAATAGTTTTGTATCAATGATATTTCACGTAACAAGTTTTATTGTTAGATGCTATTGGGAGACATTTTTTTTAATGGGGGAGCCAAGCCCCTATTACGATCAAGCATTACAAAACATTTCTAGAGCCTCAAAAAATAAATCCATTGTAATAGAATTCGAAAGAGTATTTTATATGAAACGAACCGTACAATTGAAACTCACGTTGAGTATATAATGTTCGGTTACACCCGAACAAAGACGCACCCTTACTTGTTCTATCCTACATGGCCATAACAACCTTGAGGCCTCACAATCCTGTTGTTTTACAGCAAGTCCCTTGCCCTAATCCCATATTCCTCGATTTTCTTCAGAAGATAACCCAGCGATGGTCATATGGAGCTGCCCCGCCTCGCTTATGTTCATTTTGGAACACTTTCTGTCATCTCATTTACAAACTAATTTCCTTCAATATCGCTGTGTCCCGGGACCCCGAAAAGAGAGACATTTAGATACCTTATGTATGTTAGCGAGGCTTGATACATCCACACGAATCCGACTTTATCACAGTCGACAAAAATAGTTACATTCATGTTTAGGATTGTGCTATGCTGGAGCAGTCTGGCTGCTTTCTCTAAAGCCTATCTACCTACGCCTGGTAGACACTGCATGGGTCGGGAAGTTGGTATGATTGGTTAACCTGTACATGCTTTGACCACATTCCAGCTCCAAATACGATTTCCATTTTCGATCCGTTTGTGTAGATTGAAATGCCCCTACCTACCACTGTCTAGACTTTCCTTCCATTCCTCATTTGAATAATCTTGTCTTCTGCACCTGGAAGTCGAACACCGACTTGATATGGTCGTTGTCGGACATTAGGTTAGTTGTGATCCCGTTCAATCGTCCCTTTGTCATTACATGGTGTATAGTGTATTCTAATAAACTTCTTTTAATTCACATATGTACTTGATTTTCTTGATAGCCCAAAAGGTTGTTCATACTCCCTGACAAACGATTGAATAATAAAAGCAAATACATCACACGGGATAATTTTCACCAGGAATAAATATCACCAGGTTTAACGTTTTTATATTGGAAATTAAGGGAGAAATTGCAAAAATCTTTCTATCTGAACGATCGGTTGTATGGGATATATACTATATATAGCTCCGATCAAAGTGATTTCTTTCAGAAAACCTTCTATGAATTATTTAAATATATATCACCGAGTTTCACGTTTATACTTTCTAAATTAAGGGAGAAATGGCCAAAATCTTTCTACCTGAACGATCGGTTGTATGGGATTAAACTATATATAGCTCCAATCAAAGTGATTTTTGCAGGATATCTTCTATGATATATTAGAATATATATCACTGCGTTTCACGTTTATACTTTCTAAATTGCGGCAGGAATGACCAAAAATCGTCTTATATGAACGATCGGTTGTATAGGGAGATATATGTTATAGTGGTCCGATCCTACCGGATCCGACAAATGTCTAATACAATACAAAAATACATCCTTGCGCCAAATTTCATTGAGATATCTCAAAATTTGAGGGACTAGTTTGCGTTCAAACAAACAGACAGACGGACAGACGGACATGGCTAAATCAACTCAGCTCTTCATCCTGATTATTTCGGTATATTTAATGGTGGGTCTATCTATTTTCCTTTAAGGACTTACATTTTTGAGATTTATGACAAAGTTAATATACCATTTCATTTTCATGGAAGGTATAAAATGTTCATAAAGTAATAACAGTCACTTTTTTTAACTTTTGTTTTTGTTAGCATGGAAATACATACTGCTGTTCATAAGACCGACATTTTCTAGAGAGACCCGAAATCAAAGTTTGTAAAACGGTTTTATTCAATTTTAGCGACACCGTTCGCCACAGTTTTTATACTTTTTTTAACGGTTGTTGGTTTCCTTATTTTGAGCCATATATCGCTCTATTGGCCGCAACTCAGGTACGTTGGGTGGAATCAAGTTAACATAATTCACATTGTTATTTTCGAACAACTTCTGGATGACGGGTGCGTAACGTGCTAGCGCCAAGTCCGGCCAAAATATAGTTGGATCATTATGACGACGAAAGAATGGCAAAAGACGTTTTTGAAGACACTCTCGTAAATTTCTGCGTTGATGGTTTCCAACGGCGAAGATTTACAAATAGCTTACCAAATCAGAACCTTTCTGCCAAACTTTTTTTCCGAATCAGAAACATCCTTTCCAGACTCCAAGCAGTAAAACTGGGTACCTGGCAACGTTCTCAGATCCATTTTGAAATACGTTTCATCGTCCATAATCACACAAAAATTTTTGTTTGACAATTTGGTCTCATAGAGTTCATGTGCAGGAGAAATGCTTTTTGACGTCTGTTTTTCACTTTGTTTTGGTACTATTTCCTTTTTGTACATTTTAATAGTATTTTTTTGCTAGATTCGTGTGACTTGTGCATGTGTGGTTTTGGCTGTTTTGGCAACATCTCTCTGCTGATCCCTTTCGGCAGCCACTTCTTGGCTTGTCCTCAACTAAACCACTTTTCTTGAAGCGCAAAACCGATCTTCGGGCTGTGTCATTGGACAATCCTGTGAGTTTCGCAAGCTTTTTATAAGTAAAATTGAGATTATTCGTCTAAGGGGCCGGTTTTTCAGTGTGAGTTTAAACTTCAGTTAAAGTTGACTAGAGTTTAATCTTGCCACTTTGTTCGATAACATACAATTTTCCTGCTCATCTCAACTTACAGCTCCTACACATAAGCAGTTTTTCATATAGTTGACTTTATAGCTTATGCATTACAAGTAGATGGCACGTATTTTTATGGAGAACGGTAGAATGAACGACACTGGCGCCATCTGATATTGAAAAGTAGCCATCTTCCAAATTTTGTTCCAAGCAAATCATAAGAAGAAGAATTTGACATTTGCTTTGGCTAAGGGTGTTGGCACACTTTGTAAGTGAAATAATTTTTCCCACTGGTTGGTACATTTTCTAACATTTTCGCAATTAAAAACTGCAATATAACAATCGATTACGACATAAAATATTGTCACGGATATTAGCATCACTAGCTATACCATCTTCGTAGTTAGACCAGCCCAGGGAAAGAACTACGCCGAAGTCGTAGGAGCCATCCGGGGCGAGCTTCGGCCTGAAGATACAGGAACCGTCATACGCTCCGTCCGAAAAACCAAATCCGGGAGTGTACTTATCGAAACTGCACGTTGCGGCGATAAATCAGCGTTCATCCAAGCGATAGGAAGCGCTGTTGGAGAAGCGGGCGAAACCAAGCAGCTTACACGGCGAATGCGGATAGAGGTGCTGGGCATGGACTGTCTGGCAACCGCCGAAGAAGTTGCCCAGGCTGTTAGGAAAGCTGCTGGCGGGGAAATGACGGGGCAGGTCCGTGTGTCTATTTTCTCGGCAAACCAGCGTGAACAGAAGATGGCAGCCATTGAAGTGGACGAAGCTGTTGGCGTCCTTTTACTAGCCAAGGGCAAGATCTGTATCGGCTGGCTGCAATGCAGGCTTAGACAGAGGGTAGACGTGCAGCGATGCTTCAGGTGTCTAGGCTACGGACACCAAAAAGCAGACTGCGAAGGCCCTGATAGAAGCAGTGCTTGCTGGAAGTGCGGACAGAGTGGCCACCAGGCCTCGGCCTGCACGGGAAACTCCAAAGTGCTTTTTATGCCAGTCAGAGAAGGTCGACCACCTTCCCGGGTCTGGAGCATGCAGCACCTTCAGGGAGGCACTCGCTGCCGCAAAGGCCAAACAGGCGCGCAAGTGACCAGGTTCATCCAAGGCAACCTGAACCGAAGCAGGTTAGCCGATAGTCTGCTGGACCAATTGGTTCTTGAAAGCAGAGCCAGCTATGCCATCATCAGCGAACCTTATAGAGTCAGGAGTGACTGGCACGTAGACTCAACAGGTGCTGCTGCGATCTGGATCCTAGACGCTGGCGCCCACGTACGAAGCCGTGTTGTCGGAAACGGCTACGTACGCGTAACAGTGGCGCACACCACACTAGTGAGCTGCTACCTGTCCCCAAACGATCCAATTCAAGGGTTTAAAGATAAGCTAGAACTACTCGAAGACGATTTGCGTGAGGAAACCGGTAACGTGGTCGTCGCTGGAGATTTCAATGCTAGGGCTGTTGAGTGGGGAATGCCCCAGACTAACTCCAGAGGAAGGCTAGTGCTAGAAATGGCTGCCCGGCTCGGATTGGTCATTCTGAATACCGGCACGACCCCGACATATCGGCGACCAGGCTTTGGACACTCTATCCCTGATATTACATTAGTATCGGAAAACCTGCTGTCAAAGGCGGCTGGATGGAGGGTGATGGAGGATCTCACGGGTAGTGACCATAACTACATCACCTTCCATCTTAATGACTCAGGGCAAAGTCGGACAGAGAGACCGCCCCGTATGAAAACAAAATGGGACGCCTCTAAGGTTGACGCTGCAAAGTTCTCCGCTGTTGTACAAGCGAGCGCACGACAGATAGTCGACAGTGCCGAAGCGGCGAACGCTACGGTAGAAGCCACCATGCGTTGTCTGAACAACGCATGCAAGACCTCAATGCCACGAAAAGGGCCTAGGAGAGGCAAAAAACAAGTGCACTGGTGGAGTAGCGAAATCGCCGAACTACGCAGGGTATGCCACAGAAAGCGAAGGCTGGCAACCCGTGCACGCAGCAGGCCTGACGCGCTAGAGCATGCGGAGGCATACAAAAGAGCAAAAAAGGTTCTCTGTGCCGCCATAAAGCAAAGCAAACTTGATAGCTGGAAAAAGCTTTGCAAAGAAGTTGATTGTGATCCTTGGGGACAAGGGTATAAAATAGTAATGGGGAAATTCCGCCCACCGAACCAAACGATGGATGAGGGGAAGATGCGAAGTATAGTAGATGCTCTGTTCCTCACTCGCACAAGCAGAGAGGGTGGCCACGTCACCCACGAAGGCCACGACGTGCAGCCGTTCAGTGAAGGTGAGCTAAAAGCGGCCCTACACAGAATGAAGCCCGGTAAAGCGCCAGGACCAGATGGGATACCAGCTGAAGCAATAAGACTGGCTGCTAAGAGCAGTCCTGAGTTGCTGTTGCACATGTATAACAAATGCCTGGAAGCCAGGATCTTTCCTACAAGGTGGAAGACAGCGCACCTCGTGCTAATCCCGAAAGGCAAGGGAGACCCGAACTCCCCGTCGTCTTTCCGACCATTATGCATGCTCGACACGGCCGGGAAAATGATGGAAAGCCTCCTTAAACAACGGCTGATAGCAGCCATTGACGATGGAGGTGGTCTGTCCCATCGGCAGCATGGGTTCCGGAAAGGTCACTCCACAATAGATGCCATAGCCGAGGTTATAAATGCGGTAAGGAAAGCCGAAACCGCGTGCCACCAAGTTAGGCCGGTTGTCTTACTGGTCACGCTGGACGTGAAAAATGCCTTCAATTCCGTCAGGTGGGACGATATGCTCGATGCGCTGAAACACTCTTTCAAGGTACCTCCTTATCTACTAGCCATATTAGGGGACTACCTAAAAGATCGCTGGCTCACGTACGAAACAAACCAAGGTCAGAGAAAGGTGAGGATAACAGGCGGAGCGGCCCAGGGATCGGTGTTAGGTCCCGACCTCTGGAATGCTTCGTATGACAGCCTCCTTCGTTTGCACATGCCAGATAGTGCTTTTCTTGTCGCTTTCGCAGACGACGTGGCTGCCGTAATTACAGCACGGAACTGCGAGCTGGCGCAGCTTAAATTAAACCAAGTAATGCGCAGTGTAAATAGATGGATGAGTGACCATGGACTTCAGCTCGCGACAGCGAAAACTGAGATCGTAATCCTCACGAAGAGACGAATTCCCACCATTACGAATATGATGGTTGGAGAACAACAAGTACAAACACGCAGCTCCACGAAATACCTTGGGGTGAGGCTAGATAGCAAACTAACCTTCTCGGAACACTTTCAAGGAGCCTGTGAGAAAACTGCACGGACCATAGGATACTTAAGTCGATTAATGGCAAACACAGGCGGGCCAAGGCCATGTATAAGAAAGTTGCTTGCTTCCGCTTCGGATTCTATACTCTTGTACGGTGCAGAGATTTGGGCGGATGCAATGAAATTCCGAAAGTATCGAGCAGCTATTACTTCTATCCAACGCAGAGGGGCGCTACGAATTGCCTCAGCTTACCGCACGGTATCCGCAGACGCAGTTCTTGTTATTGCGGGAACCATACCGATACATCTTCTCGCTGAGGAGAGGAAATCAATTTACCACCTCCGAGGAGAAGTACGTAGAGATGTTGCTGCCGCGCAGGCGCGAAAAGATTCTATCCGACGCTGGCAACAGCAATGGAGCTGCAGCACTGCAGGCAAGTGGACCAGGGAACTGATTCCCGAGCTGGAGCCATGGTTAGAACGGCCACATGGAGAGGTCGACTTCTATCTGACACAGTTTTTAAGTGGCCACGGCTACTTCCGGGAATACCTCCACAGGATGGGCAAGGTTGAAAATCCGAATTGCTTATACTGTGGGCTCATAGACGACGTACGCCACACCTTTTTCGAATGCGATCACTTCGCACAGCAACGAAGAAGAGTGGAAGTAACACTAGGCGGCCTATCCCCGGGCAGTGTCATCCATAAAATGACCTGCGGAAATGACAGATGGGACATGGTCAGCAGATATGCAAGGACTATTCTCCTCGCTAAACGGCAAGATGGTTGCTTAGCCCAATAACGTGAGAGTAGCCAAAGAGCTCACGTAGCGCGCTTCCGTGCCCGAAGTTATGCTAAACGCGGTCCCAGGTGCGGAAAATGCGCGGGCCGTGGGAGGTTAGGTTTTAGTGGGTAGACCATAAAGAAAAAGAAAGGGAGTCCTACACTCGGAGAGGCTCGCTGCTACAGAGAGTAGCACCGAGGCTTAACAACCCGGTTAGTGCATAAAGCATTTCCTCCTTCCACGTAACAAAAGCTATACATCACTAAGGCGATGCTAAGGCATGCCAAGCAGTATTTACGTCAATAATCAAATCATGTAATACACATATATAAGGCAGCCGAAAGAGATGTAACACACAGATGCATTTACTTATACGCCTATGTGTGTGCGAGAGACTGTAAACTACAAACTCACATACATCTGAGAGACGCTGAAAAGTAGAAAATTGTAAACAAGTAGAAACTATATGAGAACTACCCTACAAAAAATTTGGTCACAAAACTTACCCACGCCCCTGCAAATGTGACTATGAATATAACCTATGACTGTAAAATGACTAGTCAAATGACGTGGATTGACGCGAGCGTTTTTGCAGGGTATAAACACTCGAAATAGTTGGTAAGTTCTGGAAATAGAAGAGCCTAGATGTATGCAGCGTAAACTATAAAAGCGGCACAAGCGAGTAAAAGGTAATTCAGTTTGTTTTGAGATTCGGATTAAGCGCTATTTAGCGAGCTATAGCCGTCAGTCAGTTTGGTTATTAAGCAAGCTATTCGTTGCAAAGTATAAGTGTTATTGTGAAGTACTTGAATAAAGGCCATTTTGCATTATTACATATTGGAGTTATTTATTCAACAGTTTAGCGATACGAACTTAGCAGAGGGTTGCAAATAAGAGGATTTGCAAGTAAATTCGTTACAATTGGTGTCAGAAGAGGAATTGTTGAATAAATTCCAGAGGACAACAAGGACATGGCATAGTTCAGTGAATTGAAGATCCAGCAACTAAAGAAGGAGTTGGAAGCCCGTGGATGGAATACAAGTGGCGTTAAGCTCGAACTTCAGGCACGGCTACGAGAGGCAATGGAATTAGAAGGAATTGACGTGGAAGAGTATGACTTTCATCTTGAAGGCGAGGAAACAACAAAAATGGAAGAGACAGTTACGCAAACAGTTACGAGCACAGACTTGAACATGATTTTGGCTGCAATATCTGCTCAAACATCGACAGTGGCTTCTCAACTGGAGTCGCAAAAGACAGATATAACATCTCAACTGGCATCCCAACTAGAGTCGCAGGAGACACGCATAACATCGAAGATTGAAGCACAAGAAACACGTATTTCAGAAATGTTGACACAAATTTCTTCACAACTGGAATCGCAGGAAACCCGTATAACATCAAAGATGGAAGAACAAGAGGAGCGCTTATCATTGCGGGTGGCACAAATGTCTTCACAGTTAGAAGCACAGGAAGCAAGGGTAACATCAAAGCTGGAAGCGCAGGATGCAAAAATCGCTCAATTTCAGGCAGAAGTCGATGATTTGAAGGGTCGTATGGAGCAGTTACAATTAATCGTCCAGCAGTTTCAGCGAGTAATCCAAAGGTAAAAGACACCATCCTTTGACGGTTCTGTTCCTTTCCAGGTCTTTAAGCTACAGTTTGAGAAGACCGCAGCAGTGAACAACTGGAATGCGGAAGATAAAGTTGCTGCACTGTTCGTGGCATTGAAAGGGCCTGAAGCGGAAATCTTACAGACGATTCCAGAGTACGAACGGGACAGTTATGAAACATTGATGGCTGCTGTAGAACGACGTTATGGAAGCGAGCATAGGAAACAGATATTCCAAATTGAGTTGCAAAACCGTCACCAAAGAGCGAATGAGACTTTGCAGGAGTTTGCCTCGGATGTTGAAAGGTTAGCTCATCTCGCAAATGCGAAAGCACCCGTGGAATACACCGAGAGGGTAAAAATCCAGAGTTTCATAAATGGCATACGGGACGTGGAAAACGAAGCGAGCTACATACGCAAACCCAAAGCTGACATTTACTGAAACGGTGTCGCATGCTCTGATTCAGGAAACAGCGTCGCTTCTGTGTAAACCAGTTTTCAAAGCACGCCGTGTGGAAGTAGAAAGGCCAGAGTGGGTAGACACGATTTTGGAAGCACTGAAGGGATCTCAACAGAAGAATGCCGGAGTTATTAAATGTTTCAAGTGCGGCAACCCAGGTCACATTGCACGTCATTGCGATCTTGGTCCTAATAGTTCCAACAATGTGGGTGGCCGTAAACGCAAAGCTGGCGGAAGTGAGCAAGAGCGTGTCGGATGTAAAGAACGAAAACTTGCCCCGGCTATTGAATGTCCTGTGATATCTGTGTCGCAGATTGGAAGGAAATCAAGCAGTCTTACCATCAGAGGGAATGTGGATGGCAAGGAGCGTGTAATGACTGTAGATACGGGGGCATCTCATTCCTTGATCCGATCTGACTTGGTCAACAGGAGAATAAAACCGTTACCTGGAGCAAAGTTGCGTACGGTCACTGGCGAGTATAACAAAGTTCAGGGAGAAGTGATATGTGAAGTCTTGATTGGAAAGGTCACCTTTCTACACAAATTCGTTGTGGCGAACATCGTTGAAGAGGTCATATTGGGAGTGGACTTCTTGGTTGACCATGACATCAAGATCGATATGCAGAGAAGTATGATGCGTTATGAGAACCAGGATATACCACTTAACTTCAAGTTGGAGAAAGGGTTCAGTAGTAATCGAGTACTGGTGGAGAAGACTCGACAAAAACCACGGAAGTCAAAGGCAAAGGTTAATAGGTCAAATGGGCAAATAAAGCAAAATCAAAAGTACCTGCGAGAGAAACACTGGCATTGACAAAACCTAAAAGACGCAGGAAAACGAAGCAACGAATTTCCGAGAAAGAATGCGAGTGTAGTTTCAAGCCGGAGCGCACTACTGTTGTGAAATGTGGGAACGATACCGATTATGCAAAGCAAATCCGTCCAGCGCAAGCTCTACGAAGTGGTTCATTGACCAAACAACAGAGTGTGAAGGAACGGCCCAGGGTAATGAGTAATAAGATGAAACACTGGCATGACAAGAACTTTAATTCGGAAGGTTTCTTGGCGGGAGATTTGGTACTGTTAAACAACCCTCACCGGCGGAAAGGTGTTCCAGCCAAATTTCGGTGCAGTTGGGAAGGCCCGTACAAAGTTGTGAAGAAGATCAGTGATACCATCTACCGCATACAAACCACTGGGAAACCACGGATTAGAAGAGTGGTACATTTGGAGATGCTAGCGGCAGTTAGATCGGGAGATTTGTCTGACCGGGACGATCAGACTTAGGTGGAGGGCAGTGTCACGGATATTAGCATCACTAAGCTATACCATCACTAAGGCGATGCTAAGGCCATGCCAAGCAGTATTTACGTCAATAATCAGATCATGTATACACATATATAAGGCAGCCGAAAGAGATGTCACACACAGATGCATTTACTTATACGCCTATGTGTGTGCGAGAGACTGTAAACTACAAACTCACATACATCTGAGAGACGCTGAAAAGTAAAAATTGTAAACAAGTAGAAACTATATGAGAACTATAAACACTCGAAATAGTTGGTAAGTTCTGGAAATAGAAGAGCCTAGATGTATGCAGCGTAAACTATAAAAGCGGCACAAGCGAGTAAAAGGTAATTCAGTTTGTTTTGAGATTCGGATTAAGCGCTATCTAGCGAGCTATAGCTGTCAATCAGTTTGGTTATTAAGCAAGCTATTCGTTGCAAAGTATAAGTGTTATTGTGAAGTACTTGAATAAAGGCCATTTTGCATTATTACATATTGGAGTTATTTATTCAACAGTTTAGCGATACGAACTTAGCAGAGGGTTGCAATAAGAGAATTTGGAAGTAAATTCGTTACAATATGTTAGCAAGTATTTTTGTTGTATAGGGAGAATGTTTAAACAGTGCTTCGCGAAATTTTGTATGTGAATGGGCAAGGCGTAATAAACTTCAATTGCCAAGTCTGAAGTTCCTTCATATTTACACCCGCAACATCTTGGTTGATTATGGCGATGTTATTGCAATGCATAAGCTTGTGTTAAGCGCATCTATATGAAAAATGTCATTGTGCCGCGGCCTTTAAGCGGCCAATGGCAGGGTTAAACTCTAGTCAACTTTGACTGTAGTTTAAACTCGCACTGAAAAACCGGGCATAAGCAAAGAGGATAGATATCTACAGTGGCTCACAGCTTATTTCGTGCAGCTACGGAACAAAATTGTTGAGCTATATAGAAGGGAAACTAGGGATGGTGTCAAAAAAATTCAAATGCACAATTTAATTAGAAATATGCTTCTATTTCAACAAATACTTATTCTGCATGTGTTTACACGTTTGTGCTAATTATTTAATAAAAACTAAAATTATCTCAAAAACAACTCACAGCTTATTTCGTGCACTGCGCCCCTGCCTTAGAAAAAACATACTATTTATTTAGTTTAGTACCTCGTATGACCACCTTTTTGTTAAATAACATCTTCAAGATGATTTTCCATAGATGCAATTAGTTTTTGAGCGGCTTCGGGTGGTGCCTTATGCCTTTCTTCGACAAGGGTAATTTTTAAATCGCTAATCTTACTAATCTGCCTTTGACGTGTAGCTGATTCCAAAATTGCCCACAAATTTTCAATGGCATTTAAAGCGAGACATTGTGGAAGTGGATTCATGAGGTTGGGCAGTTCCATATTACCCATGCCTGCACAATCCCGGAACAATCCTGGATTTGTGTTCAAGGTATTTGTTTTGGTTATTGCAAAATCGACCACGTACACCTAAATTAGGGGCGATTCGCAACAAATTGCCGCAGGTACCATGTCTGAATCAATATTTTTATATATTTGGCTTATAAGGCATTTTAAAGTGAGGGGTAAAGCAAATACAGAGCTCAAAAGCAATTTCAGAGGTGACAAATAAAAAATTGAAGGCAACTGTATGGTAGGGCGGTGGAAGAGTTGGCAAAATAACTTTCTTTAATGCCACAATGGACAAAAAATTATATTTAACCTTACGAAAGGCAATTTGTTGCGAATCGCCCCTAATTTAGGTGTACGTTATAGATTTCGCACACAAATCCGGGATTGTGCAGGCATGGGTAATATGGAACTATCCAAACCTCATGAATCCACTTCCACAATGTTTCGCCTTAAAATCTATTGAAAATTTGTGGGCAATTTTGGAATCGGCTACACGTCAAAGGCAGATTAGTCAGATACACAAGTAAGATTAGCGATTTAAAAATTACTCTTGTCGAAGAAAGGCATAAGACACCACCCGAAGCCGCTCAAAAACTAATTGCATCTATGGAACATTATCTTGAAGATGTTATTTAGCAAAAAGGTGGTCATACGAGGTACTAAACTAAATAAATAGTAGCTGTGAACCACTATCCTCTTTGGTCAAACAAACACACACAAAAAATCTGCTAATAAATTTACAAAAAAAGCCAATTAAACAATGCGCTCCCGCGAGTGTTGTTGCTCTCTTTTGCTATGGTGGTGATCGTCAGATTGCGAATTTGAAAATGAGTGCCAAAACAAAAACACCAAAGCAAAAGAGTAGCCTACTGGACTCCTCAGCTCATCCCCAGCGGTATTATTTACCATTTATTTGCACTGAGAAATTCATTCATTGAATTGCAACGGAGCGTAAATTGGTTGGTTCCTTATAGTCGCTGTGCGGAAAAAAATACATACATATATAGATTTAAAAAAAAATTGCTGAACGATACAAAAAAAAACAATAATAAAAACAGAGCAAAATAGAATAGAGAAAGGAAGACACGAATCACTTTACAAACGACATAGATACATGCATGAAGACACATTAAAACAAAACAAAATTCATATAAACAAAAACGCGCAACGTTAAAAATTTAATTTAATTTTTCTTGGTATCAATTTGGCGAGTTGTTTAAAAGGAAACAACACATAATTTAGAATATTCAGTTGTGAACGAGCTGGCGCACACGACAAGTACTGAAAATACAAAAAACAAAAAT
Organism: Eurosta solidaginis; assembly: GCA_029619165.1. NCBI lineage: Eukaryota > Metazoa > Arthropoda > Insecta > Diptera > Tephritidae > Eurosta > Eurosta solidaginis. The sequence goes on along the minus strand of JARSSU010037185.1, from coordinate 16,022 downwards.
ATAGAAATACAAAATATTTTAATTTGGAGAATTGCGAATTTTGTATTCCAAAAGTATCTACCACTAAATTTCAAAAAACTAAAACTTTCAAAAGTAAATTCTTTAAAGTAACGAATAACGAATAAAAAAAACAATATATTTTTATCAAAAATTATCATGTCCTGCAAGCTGTATTCATATCTGCTGGGTGTTTTAGTTATCGCACAGTTGGCGACAAATGTCAGCAGTGCCGGCACTGATGGTAATGACATCGACCAAATGCTGGGGCATTATTGTGAGTGTTGTGTACTCGAAATATTGCATGATTATACTCAGTTGAGCAGAGCTCACAAAGTATATTTTTTTATTTTATTTTATTTCTAATCAAATAAAATCTTATACGAACGAATAACTGAAAACATAAATAAAAAGATGATAAAAAATTTTTAAGGACTACCTTTATATAAATGGACCAAAAAATAGAAGGCAATTTTTCCTTTAATACAGACATAGTCTTGTTGAATTTTGACTTAAAAACTTCAACAATAGCTCTTGTAAATTTTGGGTTTTAAAACTATAAATGTGGAGCGCAATCTTTCAATTAATGGCAAACCATGCACTTGGGATAAACTAATTGATTATTTAAAATTTAAACACGCGCTCTACCTTTATAATTTTAAAATCCCAAAATTCTTTTACAAGATCTTTTGTTAAAGGTTTTAGTCAACATTCCACAAGGCTATGTCTGTATTAAAGGAAAAATTGCCTTTCTATTTTTTGGTCCATTTATATAAAGGTAGTCCTAAAATTTTATTATCATCTTTTTATTTTCAATTTTTTAGTACTGCCTACAAGAAGGCAATTGCAACTTTGATTAGTAATTTAAGTAATTCCTAAGTCAAAATTCTTATCTTTATTTATTTCTTCAAAATAGCAAGATTTAAGAGAATTAGTGGAATTTTCGCTGACAGCACTGGCGAAAACAACAGAATTCCACCTCCCATCTTAACAAGAGAAGTCCACCTCGTTTGTCAGCTACTTAATTTGCACAGCTGAAAATCGTGGTGAAATTCGCATATGCCTGAAAGTCTAAAAGAATCGTGGTTAAAGTCGCGGACGCCTAAAAGTACGCAAGGACGTGCATTGAGTTGGGCATTCAACGAGGTGGAATTCTACAACGCCTGCAACACATCAGGAGGCTAGCCATGAAGGTATGGCTTAATCTTCTAAATAGTTCGACTTGGTGCGTTACGTAGCTTAAATTTTTTGATCAAACGTTGCTCTGTAACCGAGTTTTAAAACTATATTTCAGGTTTCAAGTCTCTAGATATACAGGAAGTTAGTTAAAATCGATTGCAAGATTACCAATTTAAAATTAGTTTTCTCAATATCTCGATCCATGCGCCACCTGGCGGAAGTTTTTTGATAGAATATTGCATTGTCACTGGGTTCTGACTTACGGCCCAAGTTGCATGTGTCTAGCTCATCGGGAAGTACTCGAGAATCGATCGCAAGATTCCCCCGTTTTTAAAGGATTTGCAGTTATCTTGACGAGCGCGCCACCTAACGGAACTTTGTTTTCTATAAGTTGTATTGTCACCAGGCTTCTAACTAAGTGCCAAGTTTCAAGTCTTCAGGTAACTGGGAAGTTAGATAAAAATGAATTGAAAGATTCTCAAATTAAACTCGTTTTCTTACTATCTCGATCCGCATGCCACCTAGCGAATTTTTTTTGATCAAATGTTGCATGGTCACTCAGGTCCTGACTCACGGCACAAGTTTCAACTCTCTAGCTCACCGGGAACTTACTTAAAATCGATCGCAGATTCCCTGCGTTTTTTTCAGGCATTTCAGGGATTTTCGTTTATCTACATTCGTCTGCCACCTGGCGGCATTTTGTTTTCCACGAGTTGTAGTGCCATCGACTCGCAAAACTATGTGCTAAGTTCAAGTACTCTGGATCACGAGAAGTTAGTTAAAAATCGATCGCAAAATTTCATTTTTAAAATTAATTTTCTGTATATCTCGATCCGTGCGCCACCTCGCGGCTTTTTTCACTTGCATTGTAATGTCTCCCAGATCTGAACTATGTTCTAAGTATCAAATTTCTAGCTCAACGGGAAGCTACCGAAAAGACTTTTCGCGTGTGTGTCAAAAATTCGTAGATAGAAATGAGGGGGACAAACATGAAACGGACTTAATATAAAGGTAAAGAAAAGCTACGGAACATAAAATTGAAATAACAAAAAATAACGTATAGTGAAAGTGATATTCTATTGCTGTCGTGATTTCAAATATTCTGGAAAGTTGCATTGCAGTTAGTTAAAATATTTGAAGCATTCAAAATGGACACACAAAGATGCACCTCAAAACTTAATAAGCGGAGTCTTAGTTTCCCTAAAGTATTTCCCATTAAATTTTACTAGTATCGCCTGTGGTCGAAATTCGACCAATGTGTATTTTTTTCAACGCAGTCTATGCATCAGCTGTCGGACAAATATAGCAAACTGGGTCTAACTTACCTAACTTTTTCTTTAAAATTTTGAATTTGATCTAAGACTTTGTACTTTTTGATTGTATTTTCTTAAATTTTCTACAAACATTTCACAAGTAATTATAACGTTTTGGTATGGAGCTCCTTAAACAAAAATATAAAAATTATGTAAAATCAAATGAAATTGACATAGAATTATGGTGAAATTACTTGAAATTGAATTGAAAAATAGGTTTTCCACACCACCCGAAGGTCCCCGTTGGCGCGCTACCGAAGTTAGTTTTGGAGCTCGCTTCCCCAGTTAGGCCTATATCACCCATATACATATATCGACCATTTACGTCAATAGTGTCATAATTCAGAAAATACGAACTTTTAGTTAAAACGAAGAAATTTGCTAAAGGAATTTAGCCTATTCCAGGCAACCCGTTTAATTTTGTATAAATACATATCTAATATAATATAAAATTGGCGGCCACCGTGATGTGATGGTAGCGTGCTCCGCCTACCACACCGTTTGCCCTGAATTCACACCCCGGCAAAGCAACATCAAAATTTTAGAAATAAGGTTTTCAATTAGAAGAAAATTTTGTCTAAGCGGGGTCGCCCCTCGGCAGTGTTTGCCAAGCGCTCCGGGTGTATTTCTGCCATGAAAAGCTCTCAGTGAAAACTCATCTGCCTTGCAGATGCCGTTCGGAGTCGGCATAAAACATGTAGGTCCCGTCTGGCCGATTTGTAGGGAAAATCAAGAGAAGCACGACACAAATTGGAAGAGAAGCTCGCCTTATATCTCTTCGGAGGTTATCGCGCCTTACATTTATTTTATTTACATATCTAATATGTAAGTGTGACACAAAACAAAATTTTGAGTAGAATAGAGGATACCTAAAAAATAAAATAACAAGTAAGGAAGGCTAAGTTCGGGTGTAACCAAACAATACATACTCAGCTGAGAGCTTTGAAGACAAATAAGGGAAAATCACCATTTAGCAAAATCAAATAGGGTAGGGAATGTGTTTGTAGGACATGGTTTCAAATGGAAGGTATTAAAGAGGATTTTAAAAGGGAGTGCGCCATAGTCCTATAGTGGACGCAATTTCAGGATATCGCCATAAAGGTGGACCACGGGTGACTCTGGAATGTGTGTTGTACGATATGGGTATCAAAGGAAAGGTGTTAATGAATATCTTAAAAGGGAGTGGGCCTTAGTTCTATTGGTGTGGACGCCTTTTCGAGATATCGCCATAAGGTGGACCAAGGGTGACTCTAGAATGTGTTTGTACGATATGGTATCAAATTAAAGGTATTATGAGGGTTTTAAAAGGGAGTGGCCCTTAGTTGTATATGTGAAGGCCTTTCGAGATATCGACCAAAAGTGGACTAGGGTGACCCAGATCATCATCCTGTCGGGTACCGCTAATTTATTTATATATGTAATACCACGAACAATATTCCTGCCAAGATCCAATTGCTTTTGATTTCGCCCCTGCATAACTTTTTAATTTCTTCTACTTAATACGGTAGGTGTCACACCCATTTTACAAAGTTTTTTCTAAAACTTATATTTTGCGTCAATAAACCAATCAATTACCATGTTTATCTCTTTTTCATATTTGGTACAGAATTGTGGCATTTTCATTTTTTCATAATTTTCGATATCGAAAAAATGGACGTGGTCATAGTCGGATTTCGGCCATTTTTTATACCAATACAAAGTGAGTTCAGATAATACGTGAACTAAGTTAGTAAAGATATATCGATTTTGCTAAGTTATCGTGTTAGCGGCCGAGCGGAAGGACAGGCTGGTCGACTGTGGTATAAAAACTGGGCGTGGTTTTAACCCATTTCGCCCATTTTCATAGAAAACAGTTACGTGCATAGAATATATGCCATCTACGAAATTTCACAGGGATTAGTAAATTTTTGTTCGATCTATGGCCTTAAAAGTATTCCAGACGAATTAAATGAAAAGGCGGAGCCACGCCCATTTAAAATTTTCTTTTATATTTATATTTTGTTGCACCATATCATTACTGGAGGTTGAATGTTGACATAATTTACTAATATACTGTAAAGATACTACATTTTTGTGTTAAAATACTTAAACAAATTTTTTTCTTTAAGTGGGCGTGTTCGTCATCCGATTTTGCTAATTTTTATTTAGCACACATTACAGTAATAGGGGTAACGTGCCTGCCAAATTTCACATGATATCTTCAACGACTGCGAAATTACAGCTTGCAAAACTTTTAAATTACCTTCTTTTAAAAGTGGGCGGTGCCAAGCCCATTGTCCAAATTTACTAAGTTTATATTTGCGTCATAAGGTCTACGCACCTACCAAGTTTCATCGCTTTATCCGTCTTTGGTAATGAATTATCACACTTTTTCGGTTTTTCGAAATTTTCGATATCGAAAAAGTGGGCGTGGTTGTAGTCCGATTTCGTTCATTTTAAAATAGGGATCTGAGGTGAGCGCCCAGGAACCTGCGTACCAAATTTCATCAAGATACCTCAAAATTTACTCAAGTTATCGTGTTTACGGACGGACGGACGGACATGGCTAAATAATTTCTTTTTTCGCCCAGATCATTTTGATATATAGAAGTCTATATCTATCTCGATTAATTTATGCCGTTACCGATTACCGTTATGCGAACAAAGCTAATATACTCCTGTGAGCTCTGCTCAGCTGAGTATAAAAATATAAAAAAATTATGCAATGAGAAAGAAGGCAGAGTTTACTAAAAAAATGTTTAATTAAAGAAAAAAATAAAGTAGTTAAATTGCGAAAAAATTAAGTGAAGTGAACAAACAGTTCCATATAAAAACGCAATAAGTGCACTTAGACTTTTTCCGGGTTTTAATGTGATCATTGTGGAAATATGAAGATTCTAATGTTCGGATATTTAATGTTGGGATTCCCATTGAGATCTATGTACGTAATTAATTGTATTAAATTTGTAAACACTCAATTTCATGAATATATATGACCATATCTACCATAAAATATCGTCTGTGAACAATATAATACTAAGATATAACAAAACAGAATAAATTAGAAATAAAAGAAAAATATACATACACATTGAAATTATTCACGCAAACATATTTACTAAAATAAAATTAATTTCATAACTTTAAGCGACATAAACAATTAGGGTTATGGGATCTAAGCATCCGATTAATGGATATATAGTCCAACAAAGTTAGCCTAATAATAAACACTAGTATCGCCCGTGGTCGAAATTCGGCCAACTTGTATTTTTTCAACTCACTCTATGCATCCAGTGTTGGGGTGGTAGTGCAATAATGCGTTAATAGTTGAGCAGTGAGTGGAAATATAGCAAACTGATTTATCTTACTTAAAGTTCTCATTAAAATTTTGAATTTGACTTAAGATGTTATAATCTTTGATTGTATTTTCTTAATTTCTACAAACTTTTCAATGTAATTATAAGTTTTGTGGAGCTCCTTAAAAAAATATAACAATAGTAAATCAAATGAAATTATATAGAATTGTGTGAAATTACTTGAAATTGAATTGAAAATTTACTTTTTATACACCACCCGGGAGATACGCCGTTGGCGGGCTACCGAAAATGTTAGTTTGGTGCTCGGGGTTCCCAGTAGGCCTATACCACCAATATAACCTACTAGTATATATCGCCCATTACTCAATAGCGTCATAATTCAAAAAACTTTAATTTTAGTTTAAGACGAAGAAAACTGTGCCAAAGGATTTGAACCTACTTCACACCACTCTGTAGGTATGCAACCGCGCTTTACTATTACTGTCTGTCTGATACTTATTAGAAATAAAATTATAATTCGTAATTGGTCTAAATGAATTAGTTAGTTCAACAAAAGTTAACTCAGTTATTTGGATTCTCATGTTTTCTTGAAAACAACTAAAATAATACAATAATTAATCTGTTAAATGAAAGACTTCTGTATTTACGTGTAAGTAAATTTGCCACAAAAATGGCCGTTCAAACTAATTATATCTAAGGTTTGGTACGCTACAATTATTTGGAAGCGAGTTTTGTTTAGGATTTGGTAGAGGCAATTATAGGTAAGTGGCAACATTGGGCACCTATATTTGTATGTACGTGAAGCGTTTCGTGCTTCCGAATTTAGCAGGGAATCATACCAGCCTAGGTCTTGAAATCGCACTAGAATACATTATGATAATTGTACCAAAGATGATGCGCGCTTGTGCACGAACATAATTTCGATATTTGTATGAATTGTTCAGAATTACAAAAACTTTTATCTATTAATTATAACAAATAGAGTAATGTTTGTTAACAAAACTCGGCCTATGCACTGCGGCTGATCAATACGAATCGATGCATATAACTTTATATGATTTTACGTATGCTAATAGTATGCGCAAACAGCCTGTCAATTGATGTATGAAATTGTGTTAGCGTATTAATATATAGGTATTGGGTACTATACTGCCTATGCAATGCGGAGCCGCTATGATGCGTGTCCGTTTGGGACGTGTTTCGTAATATACAACGTGAAATTTCCGATTGAGTCAAGTTGCATTTAAATAATACTACACCAATTGAAATAGAGACATATAAGAAAATAAAATAGAGACTAAATAAATTAACATAAAGGCAATATAACAAAATTTAATGTTTTATTTGTAACTGTTCATGTATCAGACGTACTTTATCTAAAATGAGGATTAAGTCTGCACAATGCAAAAACATTTCGGGCAAATTGCCATTAATGTTATAAATGATTTAGTTAGTGTCAACAAAGTGAACTTAAACATAATTTGCGAATTTCATCATGTTTTTGAAAACACTAACATAAAACAAAGAATCTGATTATATAACACGTATGTATTACGTGTAAGTGAAATTGCCACAAAAAATGGGCCGGTCAAAAATTAATTCTATTGTAGATTTTGTGGTACGCTACAAAGTTAATGTTTGAACACTTGATTAGGATTTTGGTAGAGGCTATATAGGTAAGTGGCCACAAGTGGAACCATGTTCTAATCTTCACCGTGTAGCGCGTACGCTTATGTAGGTGTGTGCTTAGCACTTACATAATTGTCGCACAGATGGCGCGCGCTGTGCAAGAAGTAATATCCATATTTGAGAGATGCTGATTACAAAAAACTTTTTCTATTATTTCCTCCCTATGCACTGCGGCTGATCTATACGATATCGATTCATCTCACTTTTATGTGATTTACGTATGCTAACTATGCGAAACCGCCTGTAATTGTTTGTGATGGAACTTTGTTAAGGTATATGATATAGATACTGTTTTTTGTCGATTCTATTACGTTTTTGTGAGTACAATTTTTTTATAACACTGTGCAAGATTTAAATTTAACTTTCTGTTTTGCTATGGATAACGTGAATTTCCATTCTCAAAGCTGGCCAGCATGAAATATCATGCGCAATTTGCGACATCTAGCGGAATAAGTGAACTATCTCATAAGACAATGAATGAAAGCGCCCTTAATATTCATTGTTAACAAAAGGAACATTTACTGTATTGAAAACAACTTTGCTGTTGATTATCATGTTTATGTCGTATGTACAAACTTACAGTACTTTCCAATGTCCACAGAAAATGTTTAATTATAGGGAAATTTAGCAGAGAGCGACATTTCCTATATTTAAGATTACTGTGCTTTAATAGTGAACCTAGCAAGCTTATGATTATTAACTTTTCTATATTTACTTTCAAAATCACAAAATAGTTTTAAGCAATTTAAGTATCTTGTATTAATTTGTAGTCAGACACTTGATATATATTTTCGATAAAAGTCTTACAATTAAACCAAACTCAAGTTTAATCGTACCGCGTTTTAAAACTTTTTGGTCCATATGTGAACTATGAGAAGATTGTTATATATATGTGTTTAGAAGTTTTCGTCAGAAGTTTGAATATGGAAACCAAATATTCAACTCAAACCAGTCGTTTAAGACTACAAGGTCGTAAACATTTAAAATCTAAAAACGCTTTGGTCCATATATGTTCGACCAAAAAGTTGAAGATCAAAATTTTCAACAGTTGTACATCAATAGACTATGTGAGTCAATGAAAATTACTAATTGCAACGGAATCATAAATATTATTAATATAATTGGGACGGTTTAGAAGTCACATAAGTCTTTTAAAAAAATATAATTTTTCAGGTGCTAATTTTAGTACATGCAGTAATCCCTCGCTAATAAAAAGAGCATTCAGAATTTAGAAAAAGTAGACTAAGGCTGCTTGAAAAGAAACAAACGGCTTGTTATAATATTCTTGGCGTAATTTAAAATCGAAGAGATTTCAGCCGAGCTTCTCTTCAAATTTGCGTCGTGCTCCGTTGTTTGCTTCAAATTATGGGTGGGAGCTACATGTTTTCGACGGCTCGAACGGCATCTGCAAAGCAGATGGGTTTTCACTGAGAAGCTTTCATGGTAGAAATACACACAGATTGTTGGTCACATCACTGGTGAGGGAGGCGAGCCCGCTTAAAAAAACATTTTTCTAATTGAAAACACTTTTTCAAAATTTTTGATGTTGCTTTCCTCGGAGCGTGAACCCATGATCCTCGTTTTGGTAGGCGGAGCACACTACCACCACACCACGATGGCTGGTAACAACTTAATACATATGTATTTGGAAGGATACATTTAAAATATTCGGGACGAAACCCTCTAATCTTATTCACATAAATTTTTTTATAACAAACAAAAGACTCACTTGACCCTTGCAGTATTGCGTTACTCTAACCGATTCCGACTAGAAATTGGACAACCGCCATCTTTATATTTTCTTTGCTGGCGTTTTTTAGTGGTTCAGGACTTGCCGGCCTATAACCCTGCTTGACGAAATTAGAAAAAAAATTACATTTTTACAACAGATCATTGAACTGATTTAAGAATTATTTCAGGCCCATGTTCTGATGGCTTTTTGACTTTTTAGAGGATGCCCTCTTTCGGTTTATTCCCTGCGAAAAATCGATTACTCCTTAAAGAGAGTGGTCTCCGATCGAACTCTTTTGTCTACATTTGGGGCATAATTGATCCCCTCTAGTCTCTTTTGTGTACAGTTGGGACTAGTCAGTTTGAAACCTCTGCAGCCCTTTTTAAGAAAGATTACACGGCAATGGAATGAGTAAAAGAAAATAGATGAAGGTGATTGATTCGAATTATTTAAGAATAATGCACATGTTCCATTATCAGCGACCCATATCTCTTGAAATGAGTTGGCGACTTAATAATTTGCTTCCTTAGATGTTTAAAATGTAAATAACCTCGTACCATAAAAAAACTAACACTTTTTGATAAGAAAAGGGATTAGTCTTCGTATGGGTAAAATGGCGATTGGTCGTTCCGTTCGGGTAATAAATGGATACAATTAATCTCTTCATAGGACATGCTCAGGGAACAGTTCAAACGCATACAAGGAGATCAAAACTGGCATGCATTTTTTGAAGGGTTATTATTCCCGTATTACTTCCGTTTTTATTCGGGGTTGTTATGCAATAACTTTGAATTAAGTATAACTTTCAGACAAGGTGTGTTCCTGAAGTGTTCCTGGAATCATCCCAAAAGCGATAAAAAATAGTCCCAAAATTATTCAAATTGTGACCCAACAGCTCAGTTCCGGAATAGTGCGTAATCCTGAAATAAAACCAATTACAAAGAGGGTCAGGAAAGCATTCTCAACTCTTCCGGAAAAAAGTCTTTAAATATACCAATCAGTTTCAGAAATAAAACCTCAAAACAAATACAATTCTGGCTCAAAATTAAAAATCTACCTGCCCAATGACTAATCAACTCATTCCATTGAATATTAATTGTATTGTGTGGTTTCGAACTATATCACAATTCAAATAAAAAAAACTTAAAAGTCTGGCTAGGTCTTTTTTCTATAATTTGGATACCACGTTTAGATAAATAACGATGCAATTGTTTTTTTTAAGCTTTTATGAACATGAAATGGTATATTAACTTTGGTCCGATGTTTGTAACGTTGAGAAATATAGAAGATAGACTCACCACTAAGTATACCGAATTGACCAGGGCGACGAACTGAGTTGATATAGCCATGTCCGTCTGTCCGTCCGTCTGTCTGTTTGCACGCAAACTAGTCCCTCAAATTTTGACATATCTCAATGAAATTTAGCACAAGGATGTATTTTTGTATTATATTGGACATTTGTCGGATCCGGTAGGATCGGACCACTATAACATATATCTCCCATACAACCGATCGCTCAGATAAGACGATTTTGTCATTCCTGCCGCACATTTAGAAAGTATAAACGTGAAAACTCGGTGGTATATATTCTAATATATCATAGAAGATTTCCTGTAAAAATTAATCGATCGGATCTATATATAATAATATTCCATACCAAACCGATCGTTCAGATAATAATTTTGTGGTGTTGTTCATAATAGTTAGCATATGAGTAGTTAATTGACTAGAATTTTTTGGCGTTCATCATACTAGTTCACTTTTCTAGAATGGTTCATTGACTATGATTTTGGTGTGTGTTATTCACGTAGTTAGTAATTTGAGGAAATGTTGCGAGTGCCTTCTGTAGCCAGTTTTCAATGCATACTTCAGTTGACACATGCTGAACTATCGTCCAAAATCAACGAAAAGGCCAAGCCTCCGTATCAATAGTCCGAGACTGAAAAAACCCTATGCCAATGCCAACTTGGCCATGAGGGCCATCAGCAGCGTAGCATATTTTTTCTAACTTGTCGTGTTAAAAGCCTTTGCAATTCCAGAATAACGGATATGGTGAGGATAGGAATACCAAGACCGGAAACCCCAGCCAGTGGCCTACCTTGGGTCAGTAATATATATTTCCACAAAACCGATCGTTCAGATAAGGGGGTTTTTTGCCATTTTTTATTTATATTTTATATTTATCTTAAAAAATCGTTTAGGTATGTACATCTGTTCACTATATATTTCTTATCCTATACATCCGATATTGGAGATTACGACGGGATAAGATTATTGTTCAGCCCCATTCATGAAAGGTATGAAGTATTCGGCACAGCCGAAGACAATCCCGTCCTTACTTGTTTTTTTTGTTTTTGTTTTTGAAAGAAAAAGTTTGTTATAGTTATCGTTAGCCCAAGTGGTATTGAAATTGCGATTGCCTTACCAAAAGAAAAACTTACTTGAAATATATCATTTGAAATTTTTTATGACTGCATTCACGAGTTGTCATTTGTGTTAACGTTGTTTTTAATATGTACTTGTTGTAATGAACATATATTTTAATGTGACCTAGAATAGATAATAAAAACAATGCAGAAAATTCGAAGTTCAAGTGAAGCAAATAACAAAATACCGAGTTTTGGCTCTGAGAAAAGGGTATATGCGAAGGTTCGAAGCTTCTGAGTGTTTTTAACCATTCTCATCTTCCGGTATTTGTTCAGAATAAACTAGTTGTGCGATTCCCCAATTAGAAAATTACTATATTGGAAATTTTAAGATATCGAATGCGAGGGGTGTAATTTAGTGTGATATCGGCTGGCAGTTCGAAAAGTGACTCTATCTCAAAATTAACATTTAAGAAAACACATTAAGGTAATCAAGGTGTTTTGTGCATTGTTTGAGTATTGGAAAGGATGCAATGGCACATTGTATGGATATGCTACGCGATTGTGAACAACTTTTTTTATTTTAACAGTTTTTAATTTTTCACAGCTTTTTTTGTATTTGAAAGGTTGCTGATTTCCTATTCAATGTTGAAAAAAGAGAGAAACTCATGTAGTATATGTAGCGTCCTTCATATAAACGTCGATATATCCTTATAATTGTCTTATAGTGTTTTGCGTAAAAACTACTACACCAGTTTGCAAATCACAATAATTTGCTAGGGGTACTATTGCAGCAAATCCTGAACTACCCTATTATTAAAATTTTTTCCCCACTTGGAGTCAAGAACACGCTCTATCTCAGAATTTTTCATAACACGCCAATGATACCTGGTGTACAGCAGTATAGCATGGTGTTCATAAGGAGGCAAGGCCAGTTTCAGGCCTAGCAGAGCAGTAACAAGTAGAGTTAATCTTAGACGAATTATTTATTATAAAAGTTCTGATACTTAATTGAGGTTTTTGTTGGTACCAAACTCACTTGGTAACGCTATGTGATTGTGGAGATTTAGTGGCTTGCAAGTTCTACCCAACAACTAATGCTAGAAAATAAATATATTTTAATAAACTAAAAGCACCTTACACAGAGGTTCGTGGTCTCAGTACTATTAAGTACAACGTGTTTTTGTATGCGAGTTATTTAACCACTGATGCGAGTCTTCAATATTGCCGCTAGATGGTTCTAACTCTCCTTTGCGCGCCTAGTCTGGTAATGCGGCAGTTATTCGGCAGTTACTCCGAAACGTACGTAGAAAACGTGTCAGTGACACACCTATCTTTGATGTGCAATGTAAACGAAACTCACCGACGTGCAACGCCTTCGTACTTAGCCCAGAACGTAGAAATCAAAACAATTTTTGATTTTTTTCCGTAAGAACGTGTTCCACTGATCGCTCTCTCATAGACAGAGTTTCCTCTTGACTTTTGTGCGCTAATTTGACGGTTGCAGTTTTATGCAAAACAAACCTAATTAAAGTTTGAAAAATTGTGAAAATCATTCGAAATATTAAAGTTAAAAGTTCAGATTATAAATATGTAATCTATTTATATTTATTTAATATTAATTCCAGACTTTTTAGCAACATCAAAAATTAATTGGATAATAGTTGAAATGTTTCCATAAGCATGCTGCAAATGGGCAATGGCAGCAGCAGTGCTTATCTGTAAACAATACACACACAAATATGGTTATGTACATGTACACAGAAGCTCCACATTGATTTCTGCGGGCTTTGAGGGTTCGGTTCAAACGTGTGTTCGTATCGACAAACTTCCGTACGTACGGCAAAAGTCGGTGGTATTGCCGCTTAACAAACAAGCATACATACAGTAAAGCTAATATAAGCGTGGTTAAAAATTAAGGAACATTTTGAACTAACGATTCTTCGCCGAATGCAAGCGATTTTAAGCTTTATTGACGAATGGGCTGCTAATTTTTTTAATTGGATGGGAAAACTCTGCCTACAGATATACTCTAACAGCGTATCGAACAATGCCGACTAGCATAAAACTGAGCATTAAAAGATGGTACTGGTTCTAAATTTGTTCCCTCGCATGGATTCCGCTTGTGCTTTCCTGTGATGCCCTATGAATGCATTTCCCCTTTTAAAGATCTTTTGATCGCATTCTTACTAGTTAAGTCCGTAGGTTCTTTTGAAATATATTCAACACGACTTCACGGTCTGTTCGTACAAAGTGGTGGATACTAAATTATCGCCCCTGCAATCCGATTAGTCACCAGTTCGAGGTAGTCATTAACCCTGCCATTAACAGTACCTTCCACAGTGCCGTTATGGCGAATCATAAAAAAATATTCAATTTCTCAAGCCACTGGCGATTTCAGTAGGCAGGAATAAACAATTATTGTATTTAGCCCTGGCAGTCATAAGCAGACTAACAATTATTGTTTCTCAAGCCACTGGCATTTCAGTAAGCAGACTAAACAAATATTATATTTCTCAAGCCACTGGCATTTCATTGAATAACATTCATTATTTCTCACGCATCGGTTTTCAAGGCAAATCCGATGCAAACGCTTATATTGTAAATATTGAATTAAGTTATAAAATAAAGAGCAATTGGGGAAAATAAGTCAGTTTGGATTCTGAGTTTTGTTGTCAATGTTACATTCCTGTAAACACCATACAAAATTCTTATTATTTTTTAAAAACCCCTCCTAAAGTAGGAGGACTATAATTGGCGCCCAACGTGTGGGGGCACGCATTGTAACAAATAAGTATCGTCAAGGGCGGGCAAAAACAAAAAAACAAACACAAAAGTTTTTTAAAAAAGAGTAATGTCAGGACGAGAAAGAACAAAAAAAAAAAAAACCCAAAAGTTAAACCAAAATTTTTTAAATAGTATCGTCAAAGGAGAAGAAGAACAAAAAAATACAAAGTTAATAACAAATTTTTAAATAAGTATCGGTCACTGGACGAGAAAGAACCAAAACACAAAAGTAAAACAACAAAAATTGTTTTCAAAACTTTAACTAACTACCATTTGGATTTATACAAGTGGTTTGAAACAACATTAACAATAGTAACAGCTTCAATCCTCTGTTGAATCGCTGTTCCGAATACTTAAATCATTTAATGTGAAGTTCGTGGTTGAAATTTGAAAATTGACAGAAAAATACAAGTGAGCAGCTAACAGCAAAATAAGTCCATGGAGAAATAAATTTAATAGAGTGTGCAAAAACAAAAACAAATTTAAAAAACGTAATTCTTTATTACTACTATCAAAAAACAACAACAAACATACAACTTAAAGTTGAATAAGAGGGAGAAGTAAACGAGAGAGAAGAGCAGTTCAAAGGAGCAGAGAAAAAAAGGAAGCTGTATAAATTTGATGTTACAGGACCAGTGAGAGCATCAGTACGGGCAGTGAAGTAAGATTAATTTTTATGCTATTTAGTGAATAATATTCATTCTTGTACTTACGCTATTTAAAAAAAACAATTACTATAATAATATTTTAGTGTGGATTTTGTTGTAGGGGTATTTAGAGTATGTCGTTAGAAAGTTAAAATGAAGCCTAGTGGCTAGGGTTAATATACTCGACTACGCTTCATAAATTATAGGTAGCGGATTGCGCAGGTAATTCGAGGGATGACTCAGGCCTAACATTGCGGAGTACAAGCTGATATATCAACCGCAATAAAGTGCGAGGAGTCTTTAGAGATAATAAAGTCTTTGCCCGAATTCACGGGAAGCAAAATAAATATGTTATTGGAGGATGCCGCTAATAACACAATGAGTTTATACTTTAGAGGCAGCCGTAGGTATTTCGCTGCACTAACTTATTAAGAATAAGATTACCCAGGAATCCAAATGATTTGCTATCAATCATGGACAGTGCTAATTTTGATGCCTTTTTGGCACGATTAGATTTCGCATACGCCGAAAAGAGGCCAGCCCACATTATTGAACAGGAGATGAAGCATTTTTGAGACAAGGCTCTAATTCAATAATTGATTATATACTATGGTTAACGAGAAATTAACGTTGTTTTGATAAATAAACGATCATTGAACTACGGTACTGCAGTTCAGTCACTAGGGAACTTAATGCAATACAAAGGCGAGATGCTTTACGCATATTAGAACCGGGATTGAATGAGAATTTATCAAATTCCTGTTTTTCATTGTCACCAAGTGATCTGCCGAACGCTTTGGGCACATGCCCAAGATTGGATCTACAATATGCGAGCAAATTTTGCTTTACAGTTTTCGGTTGGCCGACAGCCATTTTTCGCATTCAGCAAAGAATGGGCAAAATAATTATAACCATAGAAGAAACTTCATAATAATCTGAGGTTTTTGCACAAGAACAGCCTCAAAGAAATTTCGGGCACAGAGTTGAAAGGGTGCAAACTACGACCGACCTGCAGA